>JAHRHZ010000038.1:4480470-4521199 GCA_024137785.1 Ginglymostoma cirratum
CGGGCCTCGACCCTCCTTCAGAGAAAATTCTCTGAAGAAGGGTCTAGGCCTGAAACGTCAGCCTTCCTGCCTCCCTGATGCTGCTTGGCCTGCTGTGTTCATCCAGTTCGACATCTTGTTCTCTCAGTTTATAGACAGTCAGTCAATATGCTATTTTATAAATTTCCACTTTAGAAACAAAACCGGTCTGACTCCAAACTAAAACACAAATGGGTTCTAAACAAGGACTCGCACATAACATGCATTGTCTGACCTAAATGTTACCTCTTCTGTACATTGATAAAACCTCTAGTTCTCGCAAGACCGTGGCTTGAATGGAATTCAGGGATTTACATATATATATTAAATCAATTACAACCTTCTAACTGACTAAAGATTTAACAGCATCTTAGGTTTGATTAGTACATCCTCATCAGTGGTGTCAACCTTTGATCTTTTACTTATAAATTCTGTGTCTGATACTGCCTCTCTCACTAACACCTGAAGGAGGACGGAGGCTCCGCAAGCTTGGGTTTTCAAATAAACCTGTTGGACTACAGCCTGGTATTGTGTGATTTCTGACTTTGTCCACTCATGTCCAACACCGGCACCTCCATATAATGGAGGCACAGACCTACCAATAAAAGTTATTAGAGTCACCCAAATAGCAACATTCTCGTTTTCCTGCTGCAATTCCACAGATGCCGGCAACAACCAAGAAACCACTTCATATGAATAAACTTTGACAGTAAATGTTGGCAGGTTATTAAAATGCTGGAGTGTCATAGCTGATCCTAGTTATGTTCTCATACATCATTCATGTTTACCTTTCAGTAGGGATGGTGAGCTACAGTTCTGTTTCTTTATTACCCTACCACCACCAAAGGAAACTCGCGCCAGAATTCAATATTGCAATCAGCTACTTCAGCACAATGAGGAGTTAAAGAGGCTTGGTTATTCTGTACACCACCGTATCATAACATGGAGTACCATATATCAAGAGAGAGAACTGGAGATCTAAACAGATCATTTAAAAAAAAATTCTTGATCCAGTATTACTCAAAAATAAAGCTCATCAAAATCTGAATTTAAAAAATCATGTCGACATTTGTTTTCATTAAATTGTATTAAATCCAGAAAGGGGACTGAAGGAAAGCTACACAGCTGCAGAAAGTAGTTAAAAGCAGAATTGACTGTGCTGACAATCACATAATTGTTTTGGTGAAGGAGGCCATTTGGCTCAATGTGGCTGCACCAGATCTCTGAGCATTTCAACTTACTGCCAATTTCCTGCCGTTTCCCTGTCACCCTGTACATTATTTAAATAGAAACAATCTAGTCCAGGATTCTCTCAAGGTAAACTTGCAGGTTGAGTCAGTAGTTAGGAAGGCAAATGAAACTTTGGCATTTATTTTGATCCATATCTCAGGAAAGATGAGCTAGCCCTAGAGCGGGTTCAGAGGAGGTTCACGATCATGGTCCCAGGAAAGAAAAGCTTAAAATATGAGGAACGTTTGAGGTCTGCGGGTCTACACTCGATGGAGTTTAGAAGAACGACGAGGAATCGAATTGAAACTTACTGAATACTGAATGGCCTGGACAGAGTGGACGTTGGGAAGATGTTTCCATTGGTAGGAGAGACTAGGACCGGAAGGCACAACCTTAGAGTAAAGGGAAGACCTTTCAGATCAGAAATAAGGAGAAACTTCTTCAGCCAGAGAGTGGTGAGCCTATGCAAGTCACTGCCACAGAAGGCTGTGGTGTCTAGGTCATTGAGTATATTTAAGACAGAGATAGAAAGGTTCTTCATTGTCAGAGGAATCATGGGTTACAGAGAGAAAGCAGGAGAATGGGGTTGAGAAATTTATCAGCCATGATTGAATGGTGGAGCAGACTTGATGGGTTGAATGGCCTAACTCCTGCTCCTGTGTCTTACGGTCTTACCTAATTCCCTCTTGAATGTCTTAATTAGACCTAAATCTGCAAAACATCCAGGCAGTTCATGCCACACCCTGACTACTCATCACATGAAAATGTCATATATCCTTGTCTCGCATTTGCTTCTTTTGCAGAATATTTTAAAACTGTTTCCTCTGGTTCTCAATCATTTTACAAGCGAGAACAGTTCCCCAGCTACGATGTCCAGAACGCTCAATTTTGAAACCTTGCATCAAATGTCCATTCAGCCTTTTGCCAAAAGAAAATCAGTCCCAACTTCTCCAGAGGTAATAGGAACTGCAGATGCTGGAGAATCCGAGATAACAAGGTGTGGAGCTGGATGAAAACAG
The DNA here is from genome assembly GCA_024137785.1 of Ginglymostoma cirratum. Classification (NCBI taxonomy): domain Eukaryota; kingdom Metazoa; phylum Chordata; class Chondrichthyes; order Orectolobiformes; family Ginglymostomatidae; genus Ginglymostoma; species Ginglymostoma cirratum. The sequence goes on from JAHRHZ010000038.1 coordinate 4,482,738, forward strand.
CACGCCAAGCAGCGTCATAGGAGCAGGAAAACTTGACATTTCGGGCCTAGACCCTTCATCAGGAATGGGGGAGGGCAAGAGGGTTCTGAAATAAATAGGGAGAGGGGGGGAGGCGGATAGAAGATGGACAGAGGAGAGGATAGGTGGAGAGGAGGCAGACAAGTCAAAGAGGCGGGGATGGAGCCAGTAAAGGTGAGTAGATGGGGAGGTAGGGAGGAGATAGGTCAGTCCAGGGAGGACGGACAGGTCAAGGGGGCAGGATGAGATGAGGAGATAGGAGATGAGGGTGCAGCTTGAGGTGGGAGGAAGAACAGGTTAGGGAGGCGGGGACGAGCTGGGCTGGTTTTGGGATGCGGTTGTGGGAGGGGAGATTTTGAAGCTTGTGAAATCCACTTTGATACCATCGGACTGCAGGGTTCCCAGGCTGAATATGATTTGCTGTTCCTGCAACTTTCGGGTGGCATCATTGTGGAACTGCAGGAGGCCCAGGATGGACATGTCGTCTGAGGAATGGGAGGGGTTGTTGAAATGGTTCGCGACTGGGAGGTGCAATTGTTTTTTGCAGACTGAGCGCAGGTGTTCTGCAAAGCGGTCCCCAAGCCTCCGCTTGGTTTCCCCGATGTAGAGGATGCCACAACGGGTACAGCGGATGCAGTATACCACATTAGCAGATGTGCAGGTGAACATCTGCTCGATGTGGAAAGTCTTCTTGGGGCCTGGGATGGGGGTGAGGGAGGAGGTGTGGGGGCAGGTGTAGCACTTCCTGCGGTTGCAGGGAAAAGTGCCGGGTGTGGTGGGGCTGGAGGGGAGTGTGGAGCGGACAAGGTAGTCACGGAGAGAGTGGTCCCTCCGGAAAGCAGACAAGGGTGGTGAGGGAAAAACGTCTTTGGTGGTGGGGTCGGATTGCAGATGGCGGAAGTGTCGGAGGATGATGCGTTGGATCCGGAGGTTGGTGGGGTGGTATGTGAGGACGAGGGGGATTCTTTTTTGGTTGTTATTGTGGGGACGGGGTGTGAGGGATGAGTTGCGGGAGACACGGTCGAGGGCGTTCTCGACCACTGCAGGGGAGAAGTTGCGGTCCTTGAAGAATGAGGACATCTGAGATGTATGGGAGTGGAATGCCTCATCCTGGGAGCAGATGCGGCGGAGGCGAAGGAATTGGGAATAGGGGATGGCATTTTTGCAGGAAGGTGAGTGGGAGGAGGTGTATTCTCGGTAGCTGTGGGAGTCGGTGGGTTTGAAACGGATATCAGTTTCTAGGCGGTTATCCGAGATAGAGACAGAGAGGTCCAGGAAGGAGAGAGCGGTGTTAATAGATGGTCCAGGTGAACTTCTGGTTGGGGTGGAAGGTGTTGGTGAAGTGGATGAACTGTTCGAGCTCCTCGTGGGAGCACGAGGCGGCGCTGATACAGTCATCAATGTAACGGAGGAAGAGGGGGGGTTTCGGGCCATTGTAGGTACAGAAGAGGGATTGTTCCACGTAACCTACAAAGAGGCAGGCAGAGCTTGCGCCCATGCAGGTACCCCACCTCTTCCTCCGTTAACCACCTAGAAACCGATATCCATTTCAAGCCCACTGACTCCCACAGCTACCTAGAATATACCTCCTCCCACTCACCTTCCTGCAAAAATGCCATCCCCTGTTCCCAATTCCTTCGCCTCCACCGCATCAGCTCCCAGGATGAGGCATTCCACTCCCATACATCTCAGATGTCCTCATTCTTCAAGGACTGCAACATCCCCCCCACAGTGGTCGAGAACACCCTCGACCGTGTCTCCCCCATTTCCCACAACTCATCCCTCACACCCCGTCCCCGCAATAACAACCAAAAAAGAATCCCCCTCGTCCTCACGCACCACCCCACCAACCTCCGGATCCAACGCACCATCCTCCAACACTTCCGCCATCTGCAATCCGACCCCACCACCAAAGACATTTCTCCCTCCCCAACCTTGTCTGCTTTCCGGAGGGACCACTCTCTCCGTGACTCCCTTGTCCGCTCCACTCTCCCCTCCAGCCCCACCACACCCGGCACTTTTCCCTGCAACTGCAGGAAGTGCTACACCTGCCCCCACACCTCCTCCCTCACCCCAATCCCAGGCCCCAAGAAGACTTTCCACATCAAGCAGATGTTCACCTGCACATCTGCCAATGTGGTATACTGTATCCGCTGTACCCGTTGTGGCATCCTCCACATCGGGGAAACCAAGCGGAGGCTTGGGGACTGCTTTGCAGAACACCTGCGCTCTGTCTGCAAAAAACAATTGCACCTCCCAGTCGCGAACCATTTCAACAACCCCTCCCATTCCTCAGACAACATGTCCATCCTGGGCCTCCTGAAGTGCCACAATGATGCCACCCGAAGGTTGCAGGAACAGCAAATCATATTCAGCCTGGGAACCCTGCAGCCCAATGGTATCAATGTGGATTTCACAAGCTTCAAAATCTCCCCTCCCGCAACTGCATCCCAAAACCAGCCCAGCTCGTCCCCACTTCCCTAACCTGCCTTCCTCCCACCTCAAGCCGCACCCCCATCTCCAATCTACTAACCTCATCCCGCCCCCTTGACCTGTCCGTCCTCCCTGGACTGACCTATCTCCTCCCTACCTCCCCACCTACACTCACCTTTACTGGCTCCATCCCCGCCTCTTTGACTTGTCTGCCTCCTCTCCACCTATCCTCTCCTCTATCCATCTTCTATCCGCCTCCCCCTCTCTCCCTATTTATTTCAGAACCCTCTTGCCCTCCCCCATTTCTGATGAAGGGTCTAGCCCGAAACGTCAAGCTTTCCTGCTCCTATGATGCTGCCTGGCCTGCTGTGTTCATCCAGCTTCACACCTTGTTATCCCAACTTCTCCAACCTGGTCTCATTACAGAAATGTTTCATTGCTGAAACTTCTAAATCTCTTCTGCACTCTCTCCAGTACTTTGACATCCTTACAAAAGTGTGGCAACCAGAACTGTACATAATACTGCAGCTGAGATCTAACCAGTGTCCTTATTTAGTTCAGCATAACCGCCCTGCTCTGTACTCTATACCCTTATTAATGCAGCCTACTGTATGCTTTATTAGCTGGTCTTTGTATGTGTCCCGCCAATATTAATGATTTGAGCAGGTCTCTCTGCTCCTCTGCACGATTAAGAATAGTATTCTTTGTTTTATTCTGTTTTGCCATGTTTTTGAAAATGTACCCACTCACACTTATTTGCATTGAAGTTTATCTACCATCCACATGGTAGGCTATTGGAGAAAATGCGGAAGCATGGGATTGAGGGAGATTTAGCAGTTTGGATTAGAAACTGGCTTTCTGAAAGAAGCCAAAGAGTGGTGGTTGATGGAAAATATTCAGCCTGGAGTCCGGTTACTAGTCGTGTGCCGCAAGGATCTGTTTTGGGACCACTGCTGTTTGTCATTTTTATAAATGACTTGGACGCAGACATAGGTGGATGGGTTAGTAAGTTTGCAGATGACACTAAAGTCGGTGGAGTGGTGGACAGTGTCGAAGAATGTTGCAGGTTGCAGGGAGACTTGGATAAACTGCAGAATTGGGCTGAAAGGTGGCAAATGGAGTTCAATGCAGATAAATGTGAGGTGATGCACTTTGGGAAGAATAATAGGAAGGCAGAATACTGGGTCAATGGAAAGATTCTTGGTAGTGTGGATGTGCAGAGGGATCTTGGTGTCCAGGTACATAGATCCCTGAAAGTTGCCACCTAGATTGATAGTGATGTTAAGAAGGCATACGGTGTGTTGGGTTTCATTGGTAGAGGCATTGAGTTCCGGAGCAGTGTCATGCTGCAACTGTACAAAACGCTAGTGCGGCCTCACTTGGAATATTGTGTACAGTTCTGGTCGCCCCATTACAAGAAGGATGTGGAAGCATTGGAAAAGATGCATAGGAGATTTACCAGCATGTTGTCTGGTCTGGAGCGAAGGTCTTATGAGGAAAGACTGAGGGACTTGGGTCTGTTCTCATTGGAGAGAAGAAGGCTAAGAGGGGATTTAACAGAGACCTACAAAATGATCAGAGGATTAGATAGGGTGGACAGTGAGAGTCTTTTTCCTAGGATGATGACGTCGGCTAGTACGAGGGGGCATAGCTGCAAATTGAGGGGTGATAGATTTAAGACAGATGTCAAAGGCAGGTTCTTTACTCAGAGAGTGGTAAGGGCGTGGAATGCCCTGCCTGCCAATGTAGTTAACTCAGCCACATTAGGGGCATTTAAACAGTCCTTGGATAAGTATATGGATGATGATGGGATAGTGTAGGGGGATGGGCTTAGATTAGTTCACAGGGTGGCGCAACATCGAGGGCCGAAGGGCCTGTTCTGCGTTGTATTGTTCTATGTTCTATCTACCTGCCCAGTTCACCAGCTTGTCCGCCTTAAATTCCAAACCGTTCTCCTCAGTTTACAATTCTCTCAATTTTTGTATTTCTCGCAAAACTTTGAAATTGCCCCCTGATACTTAGCAATCCAGAGCCCCTTCTTCTGCACAATTTTTCCAGCCACGTGTTCATCTGCCCTAGCCTACAACTTCTGTGCTCATTTGTACATGGCACTGGGAATAATGCAAAGGTTACTGCATTTGAGGTCCTGCTTACGAATATTCTTCTTAGCTCCCTAAACCAAATCAGCACCATGACCTCTGGCTGTTCCTCATCCCTCAGAAGGATGTCCCACAGTTACTGTCATATCAGTGACCCTTGCATCAGGGAGCCATCACGTATCCTCGAAGCATGCTGACAACTGCAGAAATGCCTGTCTATTTGGCCTAAATAAAGAATTCCCGATCAGTACTGCCCTTGGACTCGTCTTCCTTCCCTCCTGTACAGGTAAGTCACCTATGGCCAACAGGTTTAACTCAGAAGCATTACTGTTCACCGGAAGCCAGTGATGGATGGAAAGGAGGAATTTCTTGCATTCCCTCACAAATCAGCCCCCTCTCCTGTACATATAAATTCTTACTTTATCCACAGTTATTTTACACTGTTTTCTCTTAATGTGTCTTTGCTGTTGTGCAGCTGCTGACAGTTCCTACTTTCTACTTAAACTATCAGGGCCCTCTTGTGGCTCAATGGTTGTGTCCCTACCCCTGGATCGAGAAACCTGGTTCAAGTCCTCGCTGATCCAGAGGAGTGTAATAACATCTCTGACTACGTTGACTGGAAAACAGGTTAAACTGTTCTGTCCTAATATCTCTCTGCTGGTGTTTTTACCAAGAGCAACTCCAAGACCAGCTCCTTTTCTTGTAGTACAGCAAGAACTAGCTCCAACTGATTAGTTTACATCTTCCTGTCATGTCACAGCCCAACTTCTGCTCGAAAGAGCTTTCACACTCAGAGCAACAGAACTCATCCAATCCATTACTTTTTTGCACTAATATTTAGGGCCCCAAACTTCTCCAATCTTTCCTTCTTTCTTGTCGCCATTTTCTTTGTTTTAATCTTACAGCCCAGCACTCCAAGAAAATAATAAGGAAATCAAAATTTCATCCATAATTAAGGAACAAGATTGAGGTTTAAAAAGTAGCAAGATTGCATCATGGAATTGCAATAGCAAAAGGCAGGTTCAAACGTCTACAGGCTTCATGTTGGAATTCCAAGTATTTATAGTCCCTCAACAGTTTCTTTTGAGCGTAGAAAACCGTACATGTTCATGATTGCCCCAAAATAAACCAAAAATCAGTTCCAGGTCTCAACCCCACACTGTGTGTTCCAGGTTGTGAAACAGCCACATCAATTAATGACAAAGAGAGGGCTTGCTGTATGGTACAATGGCAGTGTCCCTCGAGGCTGGGGTTCAAATAAGATGCCTGAACTGATAAATTTGAAAAGATATTTTTTAAGAAAGGTTCCAAAGACTGGACAGCCATGCAGTTGATGTGGGAACTGCCAACTCACTCAGAATTGAGAGAGTGGGAACCTCTATGTCCTCTGTAGAGGTCAGTTTTTCTTTTTACAAAATGGCCACACAGTTCCTTGTGGAGGGACAACTCTCCATGGATCAGCCAGCGACCACAGTTGGCTGACACAGGACCCTCACAGAATTGATGTGGCCCCTTCCTTTCCCAACACTACGTTGCCTGCTTGAGGTCCAAGACAACATCTCTTGCCTGGATTGACAATTGGAAATTTCAGGGTAGAAATGGCAGCTTAATAGGTCATGTCAGTGGCCCCAGATTCCCTCAATTTTCCAGCTTGCAGATTAGTTGCCATTTGGACCACAAGCCAGCCTCTCAAAAATGACTCAGGTTCAGGTTGAACCAGCAGAAAAGCCAGCACTGCAAAACTGCAGGCCAGGCCAGGCCAGCCCACCTCACCTCCAATCCCGTACCAAATCCAGGCGTTTATATCTGTTTCTGCCTTAGAATACAAATCCCTGTTCCAAATATAAAGTAGAAGCTTTGACCACATGTTAATTTAATTGCTGTGAACAACTTTCCCTACTCTGCAAGCTACTTGGCAATATGCTATTTCTGAACATGCTACTGTTATTATTTATATCAAATACCACTCCAAGTATTTTTTTTCATTTTTTGTTGGCAGAGCTTCATACAGTTCTGAGGAAGGGTCACCAGACCCGAAACGTTAATTCTGTTTTATCCTTCACTGATGCAGCCAGATCTGCTGAGCTTTTCAAGCAAATTCTGTTTTTGTAAGGATATTATCCTTTAGTTATACAGGACAATGGTGAGGTCACAGCTCAAATAGTGCAGATGTTTTTGGTCTTCTTAATTTTGCAAGAATGTAAATTGACTGGACACAGTTCAGAACAGGCTTATGGAGATTGATACCTGGAATACGTAGGTTGTCTTCTGAGGATAGGACGGACAGGCTGGGCTTGTTTCTATGAGCAATTAGGAGAGTGAGGTGTTGTGACTTGATTGAAGTATACAACAGCCTGAATGGTCTAAACAAAGTGGACACGCAAAGAATGTTTCCTCTTCAGGGTCAGTCCAGAATGTGGAGATACTGCTTTAAAATATAGGTTTGCCTTTTAGAGCAGAGAAAGTCATGGAGTTACTCAGCATGGAAACAGACCATTCGGTCCAACCCATCCATGCCAACCAGATATCCTAAACTGATCTAGTCCCATTTGTGAGCATCTTCTATCCTCTAAACACTTCCTATTCATGTACCTGTCCAGATGCCTTTTAAATGTCATAATTGTACCCACGTCTGCCACTTCCTCTGACAGCTTATTCCACACACATACCACCCTCTGCATGAAAAAGTTGCCTCTTAGGTCCCTTTTAAATCTTTCTCCCTTCACCTTGCCCTCTAGTTTTGGACTCCCCTATCGTGGGGAAAATACTTGGCAATTCACCCAACCCATGCCCCTCATGATGTTATAAATCTCTACCAGGTCACCTCTCAGCCACCGACACTCCAGAGAAAAGCCTACTCAGTCTCTCCCTAAAGCTGAAATCCTCCAATCCCACCAATACTTTTGTAAATCTTTTCTGAACCCTTTCAAGTTGAACAACATCTTTCCTACTAGCATGGAGACCAGAATTGAATGCGGTATTCTAAAAGTGGCCTCGCCAATGTCCTGTACAGCCTCAACGTGACGTCCCAACTCCTACACTCAATGCACTGACCAATGAAGGCAAGTGTGTCAAATGCCTTCTTCACTGCCCCCTGTCTACCCGCGACTCCAGTTTCAAGGAAATATACAGCTTCACCCCAGGTCTCCTCGTTCGGTAATACCCCCAGGGCCCAGCATTAACTTTAAGTCCTGGCTGGTTTGCCTGACCAAAACACTGCACCTCACATTTAACTAAATTAAACTCCATCTGCCACTCCTCAGCCCAGGGGCTGAAGGGTACTTTTTTTTATATGAGGGTTGTGTGACTTTGAAACTCTGCCTTAGGAGGTGGTGAAGACAGAATCAATGAATTTTTTGAAGTCAGAGGTACATAGATTCTTATTAGGGAGGAGAATCATGAGTTATCAGGAAATGTGAAATTTCAAACCCAAACAGATTAATCATAATCTTTGTGAATGGCAAAACAGGCTCAAGGAACCGAATAGTCTGCTTTGCTCCTATTTTGTAGGCTCATATTAACATTCTCTTAACCATTTATAATCAGGGCTACTTTTAAGAAATGTCTGTCAGTTTTTTATGGAGATATTTATCAATCTGGAAAGCTAACATAAAGACATTCTAAAACATAATACAACATTAATTTTGCCACAGCAATTCGCATTAACAATTTCCAATATTGAAAATGTCATTCAACAGCCAATATCAGACACGTCTTCAACAAGATTCAGGACTTTAAATTCACAGCCACTTTTGTTGCCTCCAGAACTTGACAGTGGAAGGATCAAAACAGTTTAACCAAAGAATAAAACTGTGGAATGCTAACTGTCTGAAATAACAAGAGGAACTAACTTTCTCAAGATCTCTCTTTACCCGATGTCTCTGCCTGAGGTGTTCCTTCCTGCATTGTTCAAGAGAGAGCAAAGGATATGATACGGCCATGTTGGGTGTATTTTCAGAATGGGCAGCAAATAAAATAAGACAGATGCTGAAATCTGCAGCGTGCTCTCCATGTGAATAAATGAAGAATAATCAATCACTGACCCATTTATTATCCTCCCCAAGCTATGATATGATGAAAGTAGGCAACCTTTTGTTTTTTAAAATGGGGGGGGGGAAAAATGGGTTTTCTGATGAAGGGTTTAGGCCCGAAACGTCAAGTTTTCCTGCTCCTATGATGCTGCTTGCCCTGCTGTGTTCATCCAGCCCCATGCTTGTTATCTCGGATTCTCCAGCATCTGCAGTACCTTTTATCTCTGGGAAAAATGGGAATACTGTTTTTGGAGATTGCTCTTTGCCCACTTCTACACCCACCCCAATGTTGGTAGTTTCCTTCTTTTCTAACCATATTTTAAAACCCACTCCTCCATCTCCACTCTGATGCATGTCCCTGTCAGGGATTCTATTGTGCTTACCTTGTTGCCTGTCTGCAGTCCCAGCAGTGTCCACTATGGAGCTCTCGAGCAGCCAGGAGTGTTGGAACTGCTGGCCTTTAGATTAGCCAGCAGCTCAGATGGTGGCACAGTGTGCCGCTCTGCAATAATTAAGCTGCCTGCAGATCTTAAAGACTGCAGGGTACACTTGATCTATTGGCTCACCAGCAACTTTACTTCCATGTGAGTGAGCCATCCACCCATCTCCTGTGTACTCCTGCCTGCAATCTGTGTCTCTGAGTCTCTTTCTGTCTCTCACTCTCTTTCCGTCTGTCTCTCTCTGTCTATCCGTCTCTCCTTCTGACAATCTCGGTGTCTCTTCATCATCTCTCTCCCTCTCTCTGTTACTCTCTTGCTCTCTAGACAGGCTAATAGTTTGCTAGATAACATCGAAAAAACAAGATGGCTCCTGTTGCATTCCAGAGACACTCATCTCCCATCTGTGGTTGTTCTGGTTGATGTCCATCTTAGATTTTTACGAAACAAAAGAATCTGTGTTCTACAGAAGGGTCACGGGACCTGAAAATGTTAACTGTGCTTTCTCTCCACGGATATACAGTGGGGTGTGGTGGTAATATCCCTACCTCTGGGCTAGAAGGTCTAGGTTCAAAACCAAAAGAACCGCAGATGTTGTAAATGAGGAACAAAAACAAAGTTGCTGGAAAAGCTTAGCAGGTCTGGCAGCATCTGTGAAGGAAAAAATAGAGTCAACGTTTCAGGTCCAGTGACCCTTCCTCAGAACAGAGGGTATGTCATAATATGTTTCAATAAGTTGGCTTTTAAACAAAAAGCTTTTTTTCAAAAAGCTCATGGTATTGAAGCAAATGTATTGACATGGATAGAGAACTGGTTGGCAGACAGGAAGCAAAGAGTTAGATTAAATGGGTCCTTTTCAGAGCAGCAGGCATTGACAAGTGGAGTACCACAGGGTTCAGTGCTGAGACCCCGGCTGTTCACAACATAAATTAATGATTTGCACAAAGGAGTTGAATGCAATATCTCCAACTTTGCAGATCACACTAAGCTGGGTGGCAGTATGTGCTGGGAAGAGGATGCTAAGAAGCTGCAAGGTGACTTGGACAGACTGGCTAAGAGGGCACATACTTGGCAAGTGCAAAATAATGAGGATAAATGTGAGGTTATCCATTCTGGAAGGCAGATTATTATCTGAATAATGGCAGTTTAGGAAAAGGTGAGGTGCGAAGAGACCTGGGTGTCATAGTGGAACAGTCACTGAAGGTTGTCATGCAGGTGCAGCAGTTGGTGAAGGAAGTTAATGGCCTTCATAGTGAGAGGATTTCAGTATCTGAGTAAGGATGTCTTGCTGCAGTTATACAGGCCCTTGGTGAGGCTAAACCTTGAGTATTGCATGCAGTTTTGGTCTCCTAGTCTGAAGAAGGACATTCTTTCTATTGAGGGAGTCCAGCGAAGGTTCATCCGGCTGATTCCAGGGATGGTTGGACTGACAACATGAGGAAAGACTGGTCGACAAGGCTTGTAGTCACTGGAATTTAGAAGAATGAGGGGGGAATCTCATAGAAACATAGAAAATCCTCATGGGACTGGACAGGCTAGATGCAAGAAAATGTTCCTGATGTTGGGGAAGTCCAGAACAAGGGGTCACAGTCTAAGAATAAGAGGTGAGCCATTCAGGTCTGAGATGAAGAAGAATTTCTTCACTCAGAGTTGTGAACCTGTGGAATTCTCTGCCACAGAAAACTGCTGGGGCCAGTTCATTAGATATATTCAAGAGGGAGTTAGACATGGCCCTTGCGGCTAAAGGGACCAAAGGGATATGGAGAGAAAGTGAAAATAGGGTACTGAAATCGCACGATCAGCCATGAATGGTGGTGCAGGCTCAAACGGCTGATTGGGCTCCTGCTACACCTATTTTCTATGAATGCTGGTGATAGTCAACATGTCAAGCAGGATCTATAGAATGAAAGAGAGGTAACATTGTGCCAAAACACGACCTCATTGTGTCAGGTTACTGGATCACACAGACATGGAAGAAAAGAATGGAGAGCAAATTGAAAAACTGAAATGGGATATTAACTTCCTGGAAGGTCTTGTCACAATCAAGTTCTGGGTAAAACAATTGCTTCAGGAGTCTGGTGTCAGGCATAGCAATGCTGTGTCTCACCCAGCAAAGCTGGTCTTGAGTCATTAGTGCCTCAGTGCTAGGCTAATCTGTCACTGGACCATGACTATCAAGCAGTTGGGCCAACACTGGTTCAGTGAAGATTGCAGGAGCAGCACATGCATATCTAAGAACCTAAAGTAAGGTGTTTCCTGCTGAAACTACAAATGAGAATTACACAAATACAGAACAGCAGAAACTGTAGACAGAGTTCAATAATGCCACAGCCATGAGATGAGCTCAAACTTCAGCAGTCCAACCATATCTAGTCTTCAGTGTTGGTGGATAATTAAAATAGTAATGGGAGGAGGTGAAATTGCAAGACTAGCAAAGAGGAAAAAGGAAGCATACATAAGGTCTGGGCCACTGAAAACAGACAAAGCTTTGGAAGAATATCAGGAAAGTAGGACCAATCCAAAACAAGGAATTAACAGGGCTAAAAGGGGTCATGAAATATCTTTAGCAAACTGGGTTAAGGAAAATCCGAAAGCCTTTTATTCATACATAAGGAGCAAGAGGGTAACTAGAGAAAGGGTTGTCCCACTCACTGACAAAGGAGGGAAGTTACGTGAGGAGTCAGAGGAAATGAGTGAGATTCTTAATGAGTACTTTGTGTCGGTATTCACCGAGGAAAGGGACATGACGATGTTGAGGTTAGAGACAGATGTTTGATTATTCTAGGTCAAGTCGGCATAAGGACGGGGGAAGTGGTGGGTATTCCAAAAGGCATTAGGGTGGACAAGACCCCAGGTCCAGATGGGATCTATCCCAGGTTATTGAGGGAAGCGGAGAGGAAATAGCTGGGGCCTTAACAGATATCTTTGCAGCATCCTTGAACACAGGTGAGGTCCCGGAGGACTGGAGAATTGCTAATGTTGTCCTCTTGTTTAAGAAGGGTAGCAAGGATAATCCAGGTAATTATAGACCAGTGAGCCTGACATCAGTGGTGGGGAAGCTGCTGGAGAAGATATTGAGGGATAGAATCTATTTACATTTGGAAGAAAATGGGCTTATTAGTGATAGACAGCATGGTTTTGTGCAGGGAAGGTCACGTCTTACAAACTTGACAGAATTCTTTCAGGAAGTGACAAAGTCGATAGATGAGGGAAGAGCTGCAGATGTCACATACATGGACTTCAGTAAGGCGTTTGATAAGGTTCCCCATGGTAGGCTGATGGAGAAAGTGAAGTCACATGGGGTCCAGGGTGTACTAGCTAGATGGATAGAGAACTGGCTGGGCAACAGGAGACAGGGAGTTGTAGTGGAAGGGAGTTCCTCAAAATGGAGAGCTGTGACCAGTGGTGTTCCACAGGGATCTGTGTTGGGACAACTGTTGTTTGTGATATACATCAATGATCTGGAGGAAGGTACAGATGGTCTGATTAGCAAGTGTGCTGATAACACTAAGATTGATAGAGTAGCAGATAGTGAAGGGGACTGTCAGAGAATGCAGCAGAGTATAGATAGATTGGAGAATTGGGTGGAAAAATGGCAGATGGAGTTCAATCCAGGCAAATGCAAGGTGATGCATTTTGGAAGATCCAATTCAAGAGCGAACTTTACAGTAAATGGAAAAGCCCTGGGGAAAACTGATGCACAGAGAGATCTGGGTGTTCAGGTCCACTGTACCCTGAAGGTGGCAACGCAGGTCGATAGCGTGGTCAAGAAAGCAAACGGGCATGCTTTCATTCATCGGACGGGGTATTGAGTACAAGAGTTGGCGGGTCATGTTACAGTTGTATAGGACTTTGGTTCGACCACATTTGGAATACTGCATACAGTTCTGGTCGCCACATCACCAAAAGGATGTGGATGTTTTGGAGAGGGTGCAGAGGAGGTTCACCAGGATGTTGCCTGGTGTGGAGGGCGCTAGCTATGAAGAGAGGTTGAGTAGATTAGGATTATTTACATTAGAAAGACAGAGGTTGAGGGGGACCTGATTGAGGTCTACAAAATCATGAGAGGTATAGACAAAGTGGATAGCAAGAAGCTTTTTCCCCAGAGTGGGGGACTCAATTACTAGGGGTCACGATTTCAAGGTGAGAGGGGAAAGGTTTAAGGGAGATACACGTGGAAAGTTCTTTACGCAGAGGGTGGTGGGTGCCTGGAACACGTTGCCAGCGGAGGTGGTACAGGCGGGCACGATAGCATCATTTAAGATATATCGAGACAGATACATGAGTGGGCAAGGAGCAGAGGAATACAGATCCTTGGAAAATAGGCGACGGGTTTAGATGGAGGATCTGGATCGGCGCAGGCTTGGGGGGGTGCCGAAGGGCCTGTTCCTGTGCTGTAATTTTCTTTGTTCTTTGTTCTTGAGGTGGTTCACAACCATTCTTATTCTTACGGCGTAACTCAACACCTCAATGCAAAAAGCAAAAGTCAAGCATTTGCAGTCATCTTCAACTTGAAGTGTCAAGTAGCTGATCCATCTTGTGTTCTTTCTGAAGACCCAAATATCACAGATGCCAATCTTCAGCGAATTTGATTTATTCCATTTGATATCGAGATATGGCTGAAGGACTGGATACAGCAAAGCCTATGGGCCCAGACATCATATAAATATTGAAGACTTGTTCTTCATAATTAAATGTGCCCCTTACTTAGTTGTTCCAGAGCAGCTACAACACTGGTGTCTAAATGACCTGGCGAAAAATTGCTCAGCTATGTCCTATCCACAAAAAAAAGAGCAGAACAAATCTAATCTGGCCAATCACCACCCAATTATTCCAGTACTTATAACCAGCAAAGTGATTGCAAGTGTTTACAATAGATATACCTTACCATTGCAGTTACTAGCTCACTGATGGTCAGTTTGAGCCTGATAGTGCCACTCGCATCAGACCTTATTGCAAGCTTGGTCCAAGTCTAGACAAAATAGCTGAACTCAGGAGATAAGGTGACAATGACAGTCCTTGATTTCAAAACAGCATTCGGATGAGAGTGACACAAATCCTCAAATGTTACTGAGACCAATCTTGGAGACCAACTGTCCAATGGGTAGGATGTGCATTTACCTTTTCTGATAACTAGATTGATGCAAAGTGAACATTTTGGATTTATTGACACCAGAGCATGGAGCTGGCGGAACACAGCAGGCCAGGCAGCATCAGAGGAGCAGCAAAGTTGGTGTTTCAGCTCAGAACCCTTCTTCATTTGGTCCCGATCCAAAACGTCAACTTTGCTGCTCCTCTGATGTTGCCTGGCCTGCTGTGTTCCTCCAGCTCCACATTGTGTTATTTCTGACTCCAGCATCGGCAGTTCTTGCAATCTCTACGTTCTGGATATATTATTTTTTGACGTTCCTGTATCAGTTTGATATAGCTGAGTGTTTTGCTGGGCAATTTCAGACACGAGTTCATAGTCAAGCACACTTCTTTGATTCTTTACATGAAATCAGACTGGGTAAGGACAACATATTTCCTTTCCTAAAGAATGTAGTGAATCAGCTGGTGTTTTCCAATAGTCTAGTAACTTTGAAGTACTATGTATAGTCCTGGTCACCCTGATATAGGAACTATTAAACTGAAAAGAGTGCAGAAAAGATTTACAAGGATTTTACCACAACTGGAGAGTTTGAGTTATAAGGAGAGGCTGGATAGGCTGGGACATTTTTCCCTGGAGAGTAGGAGGCTGAGGGGTGACCTTATAAAGGTTTATAAAATCATGAGAGGCATAGATAAGGTGAATAGCCAATGTCTTTTCCCCAGGATAGGGGAGTCCAAAACTAGAGGGCACAGGTTTAAGGTGAAAGGGGAAAGATTTAAAACGGACCTGAGGGGCAACGTTTTCACGGAGAGGGTGGTGTGTGAATGGAGCAAACTGCCAGAGGAAGTGGTTGAGGTGGGTACAATTACAACATTTAAAAGACATTTGGACAGATACATGATTAGAAAAGGTTTAGAGGGATATGAGCCAAACGCAGGAAAATGGAACTAATTGCACTTAGCAAACTTGGTAGGCATGGATGAGTTGGACCAAAGGGTCTGTTTCTCTGCTGTATGATTCGATGGAAGAACAAGGTTGATGTATCAGCATTTTACAAGTCACATGAATCAGATTAGATTGCAGGCATAAAATTGCATCCAAAGTAAAATGCAGCACATGAAAATACATAAAGAAAGTATAATTTTTTTTAAAACATTGTGGCATGCCATTTCTCACTTGAGTGATATGTGCAGGTTCCATCAAAAGGATTAACTGTTATGATGGTACCATTGGATCAATAAATATAAAAAACAAGCCACAGTCGGTACATAGCCGAGCTTTTTTTACGTCAGTAGTTGAGATTTGATTGACATCAGACACCAAACCTCAGAGTATTCTACTGATTGATCTTAGGATAAATTTTCATCATGTTTCACAACTGCTTCTGTTTTTTCTGTTGGATTGATTTGTACCAGAGTTTAAATATTAATTAACTACTAAACTTTTAAGAAATAGAATAGTTAAGAATATGTCAATTCTTCACCTCCCAGTACACCGCCAAAGCTCCCTCTTCGAAGTTTACCATCTTCATCACCAAATTGATGCTGGAGTTTTGAGACTTTTCCAGATGAACAGGAGAGGTCAGGATTACTTAATTTCCTGAAGAACAATGGAGAAGATCCAGAAAGCTCTGCCTGTTTAGAAAAAAAAAGTTCTTCAATTTGGTTTTCAGGTTAATCCTAAAATTATTAACCAACTCAAAATCAAGTAAATGTTGTTTATTCATAACATGTTCAAGCATAGCCAGATAACCCCCTGTGATTTTATATATTTGAAATGTAGAACCTGGCCAGACTTGAACCTTTTGGACAAAGGTAGGACTTTTCTTTCAAAAGCCTCTTTTTCAAAATCATAACCCACCAGAGTAATGTGCTGGAAATCAATTGTCACTATTCCCAGAGTCATCACCTTAAATCCATGAGAAATAGGAAGATGAGCAGGCCATTCGGCCCCTCAAACCTGTTCCACCATTTAATAGGATCATGACTGATCTGTCATACTTCTTGTCCTGCCCTTTTCCCATAACCCTTGGTTCCCCTGCTGATCAAGAATCTGTCTATCTCAGTCTTAAATATGTACGAGGACTTTGCTCCACCATTCTCTGTGCCAAGGAGCTCCAAAGACTCTGAATCATCTGAGAAAAGAAATTCCTCCTCATCTCAGTCTTAAATTGGCAGCCCTATATTCTGAGACTATGTCTCTGTCCCATTCTTCTAAACTCCACTGAGTACAGTCCCAACCTGTTGGTCTTTGCTGAAAGACAATCCCTCCATTCCAGGGATCATCCTAATCAATCTTCTCTCATCACCAATGAACATATACCTTTGCTTAAATAAGGGAACCACAGTACTGCTCACAGTGCTCCACATATGGTCTCACCAGCACCTTGTACGATTGCACTAAGACTTCCCAACTCTTATACTCCAAACCCCTGGAAATAAGGGCCAACAGTCCATTAGTCTTCTGAACATCTGCTGCATCTATGTGCTAGCTCTCTGTGTTTTGTATGCAAGTATGCCCTTGTCAGGGCCTAACTAGAGCTTTATAAAGTCTCAGAAGCACATTGCTGCTTTTATATTCCAACCCTCTTGAGATAAATGACAACATTCCATTCGCTTTCTGAATCACAGACTCAACCTGCAAGTTAACCTTTAGAGAATCCTGTACTAGCACTCCCAGATCCCTTTGTACTTCGGCTTTATGAATTTTCTCACCGTTCAGAAAATAGTCCATGCATGTATTCTTTTTTCCAAAGTGCAAGACCTCGCATTTGCTCACGTTGAATTTCAGCAGCCATTTCCTGGACCACGCTCCTAAACTGTCTAAATCATTCTGCAGCCTCCCCACCTCCTCCGTACTACCTACCTGTCCACTCAACTTTTCGTATCATTCCTTCCAAAATTAATAACTTTGCATTTTCCCACATTGTACTCCATTTGCCAACTTATTACTAACTAACTTAACCTACCAGTATCTCTCTCTAAACTGTCTGTATCCATCTCACAACATACCTTGCAACCCATTTTCATATCATCCGCAAATTTGGCTATTGTGCATTCACTTCCTTCGTCCAAGTCATTGATATATATTGTGAACAGTTGTGGTTCCAGCACTGAATCCTATGGAACTCCCACTGGTCATGGGTCACCAAGATGAAAAGGAATCCCTTATCCCTGATCAGTTTCCTACCCATGAATCAATTCTTTACCCAAGTCAAAATACTACCTCCAATATCTTGTCTTATGATTAACCATTTCTAAGGTACCTTGTCGAATGTCTTCTGGAAGTTCAAATACAATACAATACAATACAATCAACTGGTTCTCCTTTATGCATCTTGGTTGAGACTTTCTCAAAAAAACTGATAAAGTTAGACAGACACAAAATTTCCTTAAATGAAGCCATCTGACTTTGCTTGTTTAGGTTATGACTTTCCAAATGTCCTGTTATGACTTTCTCAATACTTCATTCCAATCATAGGTGTTAGGCTAATTGACCTATAGTTACCCAATATCCAGCACACCCCCCAACTTTTTGAATAGGGATGTCACACGAACAAAAAAATACTACTTATTGTAATCAAATATTTTTAACCAATGGTTAAAAAAAGGACACAAGATGAATTGCTAATCTATAACTTAAATTTCACACTTCCTTAAAATTCACAGACAAACAAAGAGACAAGACAAGACATAATACAATATGACACAAGTATTATGGCTGAGGAAGAGGGGATAAAGGTCAGTGAAGCACAGTTCTGGCACCAGTCTGGATCACAGATGTCAATGAGGGCAAAGTGGCAGAGGGTAAATAAAGTCAAAAAGTTGACTGCTGAACTGTCACATTCTTTTTTTGATGTAACATTTTCACAATGACGGACCTTAAGCTCACTGGCCTACAGCCCTGTTCAGATCTCCTTTGACTTTTGAATAAGGATGTTAATCCTTTGGAGTTTTCCAATGCTCTAGGACTTTTCCAGAATCTAAGGACTCTTGGAACATTACTACCAATGTATCCACTTTTATGGACCTAGTTCCTTTAACATCCTAGGATGCAGTCCAACTAACGCAAGTTTAAATTAAGCCTCTGTCTGAAATCCATATTTTAACTTAGGATAAATTACTGCAGTTAATTTTTCTGCTTAATTTTTGTTGGTTTTATTTAAACATGTTTTAAATTTTGTTTTTGTCCATCTCAATCATCCAAAAATTAACATTTTGCTGATTCAAAAAATAAAGAAATGCTAACAAGTATTTGAAAATGCATACTTATCCCAACACACTTGGTTCTATTGGCCAATCCTCTATCCTTGCTAATATACTATCTTTAACACCCACGATCTTACTAAGTATAATACCATCGCATCACATCCAGTAAATACATCTACTAAATATCTCAACAAACCAATTTATTGTTTCAATGATCTATCAAGTCACTCCTCAGCCTTTTCCTTTTGACAACAAAAATAACGCCCTAGCTTGTTTTTATTAATCTAACGGTTTTAATGTAGATTCGATGATTCAAACATACATTTATTAATTCCCAATGTTTTCAATCCAGGAGGAACATTTTGCCTATTTTTTCGTCCTCTGGGATTATCAATCTACAACTGCATCAATTGGATGGGCAGACTAGATCATGTTTAATGATGACCCATGTTTTTAGGCTCCATTTGTGTATTTTTCTCATGTTCTATGCTAAGAACAAACCTATAAGCAAACTGTAATTTCCTGAAAAAGAGAGGGAGTTTGTTTCATATTTGCTCAGTAAGGTGGGCGGTCACTTTAAGAGTCCAATCACGTGCCATAACGATGAAGTCATTGACCATTTTGGGCTTAGACAAACCTTGCTGACTGTAGAGCAAATATCTCTGTAATAAAGCTCCTGCTGTTTAACACTTCAGCTTCCTGGTCCTTCTTGGAATATAAGAAACCTAACCTGCAGAAAAGCTGACAATGTAGCTTTGTCTAGAATTTGAACCTAAATTCCTCCTGCATTTACCTACTTGAAGTTAGAGCAACAAATATTTAGAAGCAAAAGCAGAAATTGCTGGAAAATCTCAACAGGTCTGACATCATCTGTCGAGAGAAATCAGAGCTAACGTTTCAGGTCCACTGACCCTTTTTCAGAATATTCAGACATTGTTAAAGATATATGGCACAAGAGAGGTTAATAAGAGATGAGCTGCCTTCATAGACAATGCACTAACTTGAACTCGCAACATTCTATATTCAGTGGTCAGATACAAACTGAAGTTAAATTTTTAATACTAAATATGAACTTGTTTCTATGCCATAACTGATGGCCCATAGGGTATTAATAAAGACCGAAATAGAAATTGAAAATCATTATCAGTTCCAATGTGCCAACTTCACGTTCAGCTGATTGAGGGAAAAATGGAGTATTTGAGGCTTAGGATTTCAAACACACAATTAAGATCATGGCATACTAAGCAGCAGTAATCCCTGGTGCTCCCGTATACTTCGGAGATGTGGGCAATAGAAAACAGGCACCTCAAAGTACAGTGGAAAAGTATCACCATGGGTGCCTTTGCAGTACCCTTCAAACCTCTCTCAAGTCAAAACAGGCACGAGGCTGGATATGTCACGCTTTGTGTAACACTAATTTCCAAACAACTTGGAAGTAATTTGCAGCAAAATAACACCCTGAAGGACAGCACAAATGTTTTAGGAATGTCCTCAATACAGTCCTTAAGATGTGACACATCTCTGCCACCTGAGAGGAGTCCCTAATTTCTGACCAAGCAAAATTGGGAAGGTTCATTCAGCAGTACACAGAGACGGTGTTTTCAACACAGACAGAACTGCAGCATCCATCAGAGCTCACAAACCTCCAAACAATTCATCCAGCCAGCCCTTCAAATTGACCCCCATGTTAGTGGAGTCTGCAAATTACATATTATACTTATCAGCCAATCAGCCGTATTGCAATCAAACCAGAAAGGAAGTAAGCCTAATCATGAGGGATTTCCTAAAATAAAACCAAAAACACTACCATACAAGACAAGACAAGCCTCACAAGCAGAGCTGTGTGGCTTTCAATAGCCACCACTCTACCCACTAAGATAAATGAGTTTCTTGAGTACACGTCTTTTAGCTATTCAAAAGGACACAGTCAATCAAAATTGTATTTACACAACCAAATATGGCTGTGAAACTCAATCAGGCTCAAAGATCAGTTTCTTGGACTTTATCTCAAGTCAAGCATTATGGGGGTTGGGGTGGGGAGAACAGTTGGAGAAGCAAGGAAAGTAGAGAAATAATCTCCCACGGCCAAAGTACTGACTCCTATGGAGATATCAGGAAGTGTGATAACTGAGTAATTCTGAATGCTTCTTAAGGCAGAGGTAGTTTGATCATTGGCTAACAAGAGACTTAAGGGATATCGGAATAGGCAAGGAAGTGAAGTTGAGGCCAGTAGGAAATACACCATGTTCTTATCAAAAGGCAGAGCAATTTGAAAGTCCAAATGGCCTATTTAGAACCATAGAATCCCTAAGTGGGGAGAGAGGCCAATCGACCCACCAAGTCTGCCCCGACCCTCCAAAGAGCATCCCACCCAGACCCAGCCGCCTATCCTATTCCTGTAACCCCGCATTTACCATGGCTAATCCACCTAGCCTGCACACCCCTGGACTGTGGGGGTAACCGGAGCACCCGGGGGAAACCTATGCAGACATGGGAGAATATCCGTGTGGAGTCTGCACAGTCACCCAAGGCTGGAATCGAACCTGAGTCCCTGATGCTGTGAGGCAGCAGTGCTAACCACATGCCGCCCACTGGGGTTAAAATAATTAAAATGTACTTCTAATCCTTATGTTTGTATGCATGTTTATTACTCGATTATCCAGAGAGATGTGGAAACGACATTAAAGAAATAGGACACAATGTTGAATAAATGTACTTTTGGTAAAAAGCAACCTTGGAACCAATTGTACAGAAGAAAACAGTCCAAACAACTGTAAACAACACAACTCAGAACAAGAAATGTTGCTTACTTATGCCCATCTGTAGCCACAGCGAAAGCCAATAAACATCAATAACCAAGACAGGAAATGAAAACTTGGTACAAAGAAATGAATTGAATTTTGGCTTGCAATATTACCTTGGAGGCTGAACTTTGACTAAAATGTACGAAATATACCAAGCAGCAAGCATGACCCTCAAAGGACACAAACCATCTATTTTGAAACAATGTTGAATTGACTCTTATTTCATTGATTTAGAACATTCATATTTACACACAACTTGAATATGAATTTTAATTAACATTTAGCTCAAAACATTAAGTAATTCAACCCCATTTTCTGTCTAAAGAAGGACTGCAGCAGTTTTCATAAACCAATGAAACAATTCCACGAAACAAAAATGTTTATTTAATCAACTATTTGGAATGAATTCCAGAATTGAAATCAAGAATATTCAGCCCTCAGCTGTGAAATATTTCATACTCTTCCTGGATAAAAGATGCATTCACAGGATTATGCACAGTATAAGATGCTAAACATCGCAGTGCAACATTATGAACAGCTTAATTTAACTATTTTCAACAGCAGTGCAGTTCTAACGCCAACTAAGCCCGAAACAAATCACAGTATTAGCTTTCTAATTTTCTCATGCTTTCTGAACAGTAGCACAATCAGGGACTCTAGATATAGAACAGAAAACACTGATATTTTGGAAGTTACAGAAGAAATATTAATTTGTCAGAAGAATTAAGTTCCAGGTCCTAACTCAAAAATGGCACATCTACCATTAGAAACTGTAAAAAAAATTACAACACTTAATAGTGATAATAAAAACAACGACTTAACACAATCATTGCACCAAAAGGCAGCTGCGTATAATGGGTTTTCAGATTTACTGATTAAGACATTATAACCAGAACAGTTTGCTCTAAAAGCCTTAGGATTCCAAACGATCAACCATCGGACATTTTAACAAATATGTCTGCTATTGCAGAGGTCTCATCAACAAATAAAAAGGATATTCAAACAAAAATTGTTACCTGCTTCATTTTACTTCGTCATGCTTATTTTCTGAGAAATCAAAATTATTTGCGAATTCCAGCACAAGTTCTGTTCCGTGCCTTTTTGGCATATGCCAGTGCACTAACCTTCAAAATGTGCACGTACTGTCCGAAATCATATATTCAGCAACTGCAGTCAATATCACATCTGGTGCCACGCTTAAAGAATTACAAACGTGATACTGTGCTGCTACACTGACTCCACCTTTAATGGATTTTTAAGAGCTCTTTGCTCTCAATTCTTACATGAAGTGCTTCTGCCACTATGCAGCTCACAGAGAAAATCAGATAAAAAGGAGCAATGTCCACTCATAAAAAGATAGTTAACATTGGCTTTCCAGATGCTCGGTTTCCAAAGTATGCAGTCTTTTCAGGAATCTTGCAAGTACTGATGTCAATTTGTTCATCCAGTATTTCAGTTGCCAACAATTTGATTTCAGGTCAAAACCAAAATAAGTACATGCTTATCAAATGGGAAAAGATTACGCATTTGCCGACAGGTAAATTTAATAGCTTCAACATCCATTTTGCAGCAATTGCTCAATCAGTACTGTCATAGAGATTCAGGGAGTGATTGATAAAATACGTAGCATCCTCATATTTGCTTTTGAACTGTGATCTTGTTGATAAAGAAACCATGTTAAATTTGGATAGAATGCTGGCTTGGTGTCAACTGGAGTACAATTCCCAGTACTGGGCACCAAAACTTCGGAAGGATATAAAGGCACCAAAGAGACTGCAGTAAAGGTTTACGAGAACAGATAAATTGGAAAAGTTGGGATTATCCTTCTTGGAGATGTTTGACAGGAGATTTTACAGTGGGATTCAAAATCATGACATGTCAACACAAGGTAGATTGGGAAAAACTGCTCCCATTGGTGGAATGATGAAGGCGTAGAGGGCACAGATTGAACATAATTTGCAAAAGAACCAATGAGAACACAAGGAAAAACATTATCACAGAGAGGATGGAATCTGAAAATGCTTTGCTTCAAAGTGTGGTGAGGGCAAGTTCAAATCAAGGCACTCAAAATGGGTTTGGATTATTGTCTGAAAAGTAAGAATGAACAAGACTAAAGAGAGAAGGTGGGGGCACTAGCACTACATGACTGGTCCTTTAGAAAGGCTGCACTGACAAATACCCAAACAAATA
The DNA here is from genome assembly GCA_024137785.1 of Ginglymostoma cirratum. NCBI lineage: Eukaryota > Metazoa > Chordata > Chondrichthyes > Orectolobiformes > Ginglymostomatidae > Ginglymostoma > Ginglymostoma cirratum. The sequence goes on from JAHRHZ010000038.1 coordinate 4,506,050, forward strand.
GTCTCCTTTGCACTACAACTATTCTGTGATTCAGTGGCCTGGCAAATAGATATCCTGTATCAAACTACACAGAAAATAGAAGTAAAATGTCTAATCAGTCTCATCCTTGCAAAGTACACACTGTTCAACTTTCACGGTGGCTCACTAAATCGTTCATATTTTCAGGGTTGCCATATCAGCACCATCATCAATCACCATGATGAAACAGAAAGGCTTTTACGTTTATATAGCAATTTCACAGTCTTAGGGCATGTCAAGCACTTTACAGCCACAAAAGTGCTTTCTGAAATGTTTACTATGTCATTGTTCTGATGTAAAGAAATTCAGCAGCTGCAACCTTCCATTTATGCAAGAGGATAGATGGGCAACAAATCAAACCTTTTGGGGATGGCATAGATTCATGTATTGTACTTTTGCTGATGGCATGGGTTCTGCCGTCTGTGGCATATGAAACAGTATTTTGATCTCTTTGCAGATTGCTGTTTGGTGTTCAGCCCTGTTGGCAAGTTACTGTCTCCAGTGATCGTCATGTTAGAACATAGAACATAGAACAGTACAGCAGAGTACAGGCCCTTCGGCCCACGATGTTGTGCCGAACTTTTACCCCAAACCTAAGGTCTATCTAACCTCCACCACTACCTTATACTATCATCCATATGCCTATCTAATAGCTGCTTAAATGCCTCTAATGAGGCCGACTCCACTACCCTCTCCAGCAACGCATTCCACACCCCTACCACTCTCTGAGTAAAGAACCTACCTCTGACGTCTCCCCTAAATCTACTTCCACTCACTTTAAAACTATGTCCCCTCATAAAAGCTACCTCCACCCTAGGAAAAAGTCTCTGGCTGTCCACTCTACCTATACCTCTGATCATCTTGTACACCTCTATCAAGTCACCGCTCATCCTTTGTCATTCTGAAGACAAAAGCCGTAGGTTTCTCAACCTTTCCTCCTAAGACTCTTCCCTCCATTCCAGGCAACATCCTGGTAAATCTCCTCTGCACCTTTTCCAATGCTTCCACATCTTTCCTGTAATGAGGTGACCAGAACTCAACAATACTCCAGATGTGGCCAAACCAGGCTTTTGTATAGCTGGAGCATAACTTCACGGCTCTTGAACTCAATCCCTCTTAATGAAAGCTAACACACCATTTGCCTACTTAACAACTCCAACCACCTGGGTGGCAGCTCTCAGGGAACTGTGAACATGATCCCCAAGATCCCTCTGCTCCTCCACACTGCCAAGAATCTTTCCATTAACCTTTATCCAGCTTTCAAGTTTGTCCTTCCAAAATCAATCACCTCACACTTTTCAGGGTTAAACTCCATCTGCCACTTCTCAGCCCAGCTCTGCACCCTATCAATGTCTCTTTGTACTCTTGAACATCCCGCCGCACTGTCCACAGCGTGACCCACCTTAGTATCGTCCGCAAACTTGCTAATCCACCCTTCCACTCCTTCATCCAAATCATTTACAAAAATCACAAATAGAAGAGGACCCAGAACAGGTCCTTGTGGTACACCGCTCGTAACTGAGCGCCATGTTGAATATTTTCTGTCCACTACCACCCTTTGTCTTCGAAGGGTCACCTAATTCTGAATCCAATCTGCCACAATTCCCCTATCCTGTGCCTCCTTACCTTCTGCATGAGCCTACCATGGGGAACCTTATCAAACACCTTACTTAAATCCATGTATACCGCATCCACTGCTCCACCTTCATCCACGTTAGCTCACTCTGGCCCTCAGGCAATGCCACTCTTCTCCTGTCCTCAAGTATTTCCCAGGAACGTGTTTAGGACCTTCATGTCAGACTTGCAAAAACTCTTGCAGTAGAGTTTGGTACATCTTACTCGTCATCTGGCTCTGCTACCTCAGACAGAAATTCCTTTGTTATGCAACCTCTTTCATTTTGCACACATGAGCCAACCAGAGTTGCCTTTGCTTGATGAATTTCGGTGATTTGCCTTTTAAGAGGACTGCCACATCCATGATTTTGCCTTTCCAAGGGACACCAAGAGTGTATCACAAGCATACCTTAATTGTTGAACATCCTTTCTTAGTAGCTGCAAATATCCTTGTTTCACTGCCATACTACAAGGTGAAGCCAGCATCTTGGTACGAAAAGTCAGCTTGATGTTATTCCATGCATATTTCTGCCACAGCTGGTAGCTTCTTTCCCTCTGCACATAAAGTTCTGTATCAAGGAACAGATTGACACTACAGAACCAAGTCGGTAGATTTTGTTAAGCAGATTTACATTTGCTATGATGGAGGTAGAGATGTGACACTCGTGGTCCCGGAAACACAATTTTTGTAACTTCCATAGTCAGGGAGAACAAGCTACAGGAGGTAGGAGAGACAGTCTTTGATTGTTGGTAGTTGGGTTGCATTGTGAATGACTACCTAGCATCATAAGTAAAGGAGTTATCTGGTTATGACATGTTGTATATTTGTCTTTGTTTTCAGTCAGGACAGATTATAGAGCTGGGCTCTAATTTAGGATACAGGTATACTCCTTCGATTTCTGCAAGGAAGGTGAAGGTCCAAAACTTGGAGGAGATGATACCAAAAGAAGTGGAAGTGAGGACGCGGGCCTATTCATTCCAATTTTTACATGGCAACTGTCAGAAGTGGTGCTGTTAAACTGTACAGTACAATCTACATTATCATGGAGGAAGGGGATAAGACTGAAGAGCATTGCTCTCAGGCAGACAATTTCCATGCAGCAAACATTGACAGACAGCACTGAAATTCATGGTCGGTTCATCTGTTTTAGTTGTACTGAATGAGGGATAAATATTGATATACTGCCAGTTGAACTTCCCTCTTCTTCTGCTGCTGTTGGAACCTGCAGCGCAGAGCCACACCTGTAACCAAATGTCTGGCTGGGGCCTGGAGCTTTCAGCTTATCTTTGCAGCTGACTGGAGTCTGGAGTCTGGAGTCTATCTTTGCTGCTGAGTACAGCCTGGGGCCTCTCGTTGCCCCAACCTCCATTCTGCAGCAAAGTCTCATCCCCAGTATTGGTAAATTTTGGGATTTAGGACCACAGGTACCCAATTAAGGCAATCAATTAATCATAAGGAACTTCCAAATCATTTACTAAATTTAAGAAGCAACAGTTTAGATATAATACACTAGTTAATTAGATAGAAAAGCACACGACCCAAAACAGATTGAAGTGGTGGAGGCATCATCCCTGTTTTCAGTTCAAGGGCTCCTCGAGTCTTCTTCCTCCTCTCCTGGCCCAATTCCATCTGAGAGAAGTAGTTGTTTGATGAGTCCTGGCACCTGATGATCATTGCAGTCTGACAAGGACGGGTTAACACACTAGTGCCTGGTAACTTTCCCTAGGTCAACCAACCTCTTGAGCCAACAGACATGGGACAACTACACGCTACATCAAGTAACATCACACGTAATCCAGCTTAAGGTCAGTTTACATATTACAAAATCAGACCTTTCTTCCTTCCTAAACAACTTAGGGCAAAGTGGCCTTGTAGCTTTCGTAACCATTAACTTTAGCATGCTTTATATTCTTGTCTATTGGAAATTGTTCATATTTGGCCTTACAGAAAGGGGTTCAAAACCGCTGAATTTATTCAAACTTTCAAGCTTGGCAAAAGGAAAATAGAAAAGATAGGGTTTTAATTTCTATCGATACAACTTACTTGCTCACATTGAACCCAAGACTTTCTGACTCAGATGTAACACTCTTCGCTCTAAGCTAAGGTGCACAAGTACACTGTGTCTCTTTACCCCACTGAGGTCAACTTGGTTTTGTCACAAAGATTCAGACAATTTGTTTAAATACCTCAGTCATTTCTACCTATTCCGCTCTCTCACCATGCCAAACCTTCCCCAGATTCACAGCTGATCCTGTATCCTCACCAAGTTCACCTTGTTCGGAAAATCCATCTCCTGCTCCCTCATTCCTGGTTCCATGAAAATTGCTGTCCTTCCAACTTCCCAATCAGTCCACAGTGTTAGCTCACATCACACTTGGTTCTACGGTCACAGATACTGTACTCTTCCACTTCAAAACTGTTGTCATTACTCCCTAAAATCAAACCCGCCCTGAATCTCAGTATCATTGCAATGTACCATTATCTCCCAAACTAGCACTGTTATGGTTGATTCTTTCCAAAATCAGTGTCCATCCTGCCACTGAAACAGAATTGTTGCATAAAGATAATGGCACTGCGACTGAGAACCATCAATAGACAATTCATAGGGACACAAACAGACAAAGTTTAACGCAAAGGCTAGGGAGATTATAATTCCAAGTGATGATGCAAAACAAAAGTACACTGAGAGTTGTTCTACACTGATGATGTCACACAAGGGTTCCACACTGAAGAACATGTTCAGGAGCAAAAGACAGATCCTCCGGTCCATAAATAGTTTGTCTTACTGATGCCAATGGCTAACCCAATGTCATGGTCCAGGATGTTACCATACCAATAGTCAGCACTGACAATGTGTTGCCTGTGATTATTGATAGCTTCATACATCTAATCTCTATAATCACCAACAATCTCACTTGATGCTGAAATCAACACACACATTAAAAAGCTGAAGCTCTTATGTCCAAGCTGAATTAGGGTTTTTGAACAACAGCGACCTGACTAAGAACACCAAGCCTGCATCCTCAGTGCACTCTATAATATGGAGACATGAACGGCACACGTTAGGCAGGAGAAAGGCTGAATACTTGACCATCTTTGCTGTCTCAGCTATATCCTTGGAATCTCTAAAATATTTTGGTAGAACAAGGTCAGCAACTCAGAGGTTCTGGTACAAGTTAATTCCATCTATCAGTATAGACTCATTGCTAAGCCAACAAAGTCAGCATTGTTTCATCAGATGGATAACAATTCTATTCCCAAAAACTGATTATAATGGTGACTTGGCCACTGGGTCACGACCTGTTAGCCATCTATTCATCTGCATACACCTGCAAATTATGAGGATGGTGGACATTAACACAAACAATTGGAAGACAGTCAGCAATGGCTATGACCTCTGGAGGCTGACTGTTTGGAGATGCATAGGATGAAATGAGCAGGAACAGAAAGCTCAGGTCAATGAGATTAGACCCAACTAAAACAGGAGCCAGAGAATTGTGCACCCTCTTGACTGTCTTTCACTGCAAAAACTATAGAGACTACCATGACAGAATGGGACTGACGACCTACATCGGTTGCAATATGTTACACAGAAATGATCACGAGGTACAAATCAATTTCTCATGACATGCAGGATCACGAAGGACCAGAGGCTTGGCCAAAGCCGGAGGAAATACCTTAATTTAAATAGCAAATAACATCAACAGAGAGAGTGATGCATCTTCCATACATGTCCTTACAAATCTCTTTGCAGCTCTGACATACGTGACAATACCATCTTCCACATCATTGTGATTGGGTTATCTCGACTTGGTTCAACTGCCCACCAGCTATTTTGAGATTTGTTTGCAACTTTGCAATATTATTTAATTTGTAATTAAGCTACCATCACATAATTCAGCTTACTTTCACCTCCATTGTAACAGCTTCCTCCAACTTCATCTTTTATACGCTGTTACAAAGTCATACAGAATGGAAACAGAGCCTTCAGTCCAATCAGTTCATGCTGATCATAATCCCAAACGCCTTCTCCTGGGCCATATCCATCCAAAATGTTCCTATTCATGTATTTATCTAAACGTATTTTAAATGTAGTAACTGTGCCCACATCCACCACCTCCTGAGGAAGTTCATTCCACACACAAATCACTATGTAAAAAAAAAAAATGCTCCCTCGTGTCTTTTTTTTTAAAATCTCTCTCCTCTCACTTTCAAACTATGCCCCCAGCCGAGGGAAAAGACAACAACCATTAAATGTATCTCTACCTGCATGATTTTATAAACCTCTATAAAGGTCACCTCTCAATCTCCTAAACTCCAGTGAAGGAAGTCCCAGCCTTTCTTTGTAAGTCAAAACCTCCATACCTGGCAACATCCTGGGAAATCTCTTCTGAACCCTCTCTAGCTTAATGTGAGTACTAGACAGAATACTCACACCAAACACAGCCAATTCACGAAGTTCTCTTCGGCCTGCAATTTGTCAACTGTGAAGTACTTCTGAACATTCAAAACTGGGCTGTTTCCATCTTCTCTCTACATGCAGCAATTACGTCTATCTTTCTGGCTTGCATTGCCTTCTGATGCTTCAATGAAGTAGATTTGAAATTCTCATCATTTGATTTGAAATTCTTCGCAGCCTCATCTTTTCACTTCTTTAACTGTCTTCACCTCTGCAATACAGTTTCTCAACTCCCTTTCAGCCTCTCAATCCTATATTCTGCAATTTCATCCTTAAACTTGTCCATCTCTGTCTCAACTTCAAGTCCTCTTCAAAACCCATCTATTTATCCAAGCTTTTGGTCACTCCTGCGTACATCTACTTTGGATCAAATGGCCATTTTTGTCAGATTTTTCCACTGTGAAAGTACCTTGGGATGTTTTTCCACATGACTAGTTATTACAGAAAAATGTACGATGTTGTCCTCTGCTAGCTTGACAATTGGTTCTCTGAGTCAAAGTCTGCAATGAAAAGATTATGAAACATCTTCAGCACCTCTTACTCTTGACCAGTTGGCTCCCCAGAGAACTCCTCACTGTGTGCATTTACCAGTGGACATCTCCAGTCACCCGATGCTGCTCCTACACTGCATCCACGTGTGCCCCGCTCCTACCCCCAACCAAATCCTCCCTTCAGCTCATTACGTTCCACATATTCTAACACTGTGCTCGTTAGAACAGCTACTTTGCTACTTTCTGATACTTCAACCCCACTCCTTGTCCTGACCTTGAGAACGCTGGTAAAGATAGGGAAAAGGGATGGATATGCATTTTCTCTCAAATCATCGATGCTTCATGCTGATTCTACCATGTTTAACATTATTGTTCCACCTGAGGGTCTCCAACTTCAACATAAAATATTGCAGATGCAAGAAATCTGAAATAAAAACAGAAAATGCTGTAAATATTCTGCAGGTCAAGCAGCATCTGTGGACAGGAACAAAGTCAAGGTTTAATGTTTATGATAATCTTTCATCAAAAGCTCGGCATCTCTTTATGTAGCTTGGTGTCAAATTCTGTTTGATAAAATGCTTGAGATTTTTCACAGAAAAGTTATGTTAAAGGCACTATAAAATGCAAGGTTTTGTTATTATACACATCTAAACCTGGATTTGAGAATCACAACCTACTTGACACTACACTATTTCAATAAGTTGTCATAAACAGTTTTCCCACTGACATCTCAGTTTGAATAACTGATCACTTGCGCAATTGAACACATGAACAGTTAAAAGCATAACAGCCGTCTAACTTTTCAACAAAACAAATTCCTGAAGTTATCTTCAGTGTGTGGCGGAACACCATATATTTCAACCGCTCAATGTGATATTCATTTTGTAACATACGGGATCAAGAATCATTAAATTTCAAATACACTACCAGTCAGATTCAATCACCTGTTACACAGTCAACCCATTTAAACGCATATATTTTTCCATAGTATTATTTATTTCCTTAAATTAGACTACATTTCTTGGCATAAGAATATTTAATTCACTTGTGCTAAGCAAGTCCAAGACCGTACGACTGGTTATGCCAAAAGATATAGTTTACATATTTTGTCCTCTACTCATCCGACACAATTGATTACCATTATATATATACAGTCATAACTTCACTTCAAAAAAGTCTCGTAGCTGAAATCAGATTTAGGTAACCTTCTGCAAAACAGAAGCAGGTTGCGGAGCCAAAATTCTGTTTCAATCACAGCACATCACCAACGGAGGTCACACAGATGTCTGGTTTATAATTATGTCACCGCTTCTGCTCAAAGACAATTTTGATAGCAATCAAAATATAAAACTGGGAAACAATACAAACTTTTGCTGTTACGCAGTTGAGATAATTTCATAAAATCGAACACAGGTTGGATCAGTAGCATTGAACTAAATTCTCAATTTGAAGCAATGAATAATTAATCTCTCGTTTAATCATGCAGCCTTCTCCTCACAAGGAACCAGAATCTCAGAATGACAGAAACATTTCCAAAAATGGTTCACGAGGTTTACACCAGTTCTCTGAAAGAAACGTGCCTACACTTAGAGCCAAATATGGCAGACTTGGTGCAACTTACCTGCCACAAATTTGTACAGTTAGTTTAACATTAATGCAAGTTGAAATACCATCTTGCAGATGGATCAAATGAAGAGTAGATTTGGCTCTACAAACCAGTGCGTCACAGTTTTAAATGTTTAAAAAGAATTTCAAAGATCAATTTTTTTCAATTAAAATACTGGTCATATTTTTAAAATTGTTTATAAATTAAATAGGATTGGTTAAAATTGTATAATATGCACATCCCTAAATCTTAGACAAAATACATGCACAGTATTCTAGAACCACAGTTAATGTCTCGACGTCTCACAGATTCATACAGGCTTAACCCCAATTTTTAAAAAAATCCACTTTATTTTTCTTTGTCTTTTTCCACAACTATGCAAATTCTAGTTGAATGATTGTCAATCCCACCAAAATGCTCTCTTGGATACCCTTTCCACTTACTCAGCTTCACTCTCCAAAACAAACCAGAATTGCCACTTATCTAATTGGACTTGCTATGAAAACATTTAAAACAATTCTCTGAATTGGATTTCAGAATGCTCATCTTCCTAGTCATGCCTCTTTCAAATGGAATATCATCCCAGTTAATGTTACAGTAGTTGAAATCTATTAATATCTTCTCATTTCTCCACTTCTTTGTGTATATTACCTATTTGCTCTTCTATTTCTCCCCAAATGTTTTGGAGGTCTAAAATATACTTCCTGCCTGCCCCTCCTACACCCCATTTTTGTTCCTTGATTCTATCCATATATTCCCATTCCATGAGTGTTACAGCATACTACATCTGTAATTGTTTATTTAGCCAACAGCGATTAGTGCTTATACTCCAACCCTTGATGCTACAGATGAGTCCAAAGATGGTTTATACTCCAATCTGGACACCACATTAACCAACATCCCTAAGGAAGACAAAATTAACCGCCATGGAGACTTCAACACCAGGACTGGCAAGGACGCCCAATTCTGGAAAGGAACCATTGGAAATGAAGGGTTCAGGAATTGCAAAACCAAATGGGATTCTCCTGCTCACTAATGTTGTGGAGCTGATCATCACTAACACAATATTAAGCCAAAAAGACAAGCAAGACTTCTTGAAGACACCCACGATCTAATGCACTAGCACAAGATCCGACTGCATCATTGCTCGATCCCAACACCTAAAGGATGTCCTCATTACCAAAGCAATGACTGGTGCAGATGACTGGTGGAGAGACCACCAACATCCATCAAATGGCACCAAAAGCAGCTGAAGACAAAGAAACAGTTTAGGAAAAGTTCAATGTTGTACAGCTTCAAAAGTCAAGGAGAATAGCAAAGTTCCAACGACGTCTTCACCAAAAACTTCAAAGAATTCATTTTAATGGTCTGGTGCAAATTTGGAAAGGGTTTAAGGCAGCAATTATCTCAGGCTGTAAATAAACCATCAGCTACAAGACCAGGAAACATTAACAGTAATTGACAAGAATGACTGCATTATCCAAGACATCATCGACAAGGAGAGCTTTCCATGTCTGGCAAAACAACATCACCAGCAAGGCAGAGGAGAAACCAACATACAGCACAGGTGAAGTTACAAACAAGACCTCAGGAAATCAAGTACCAATGGTGGATTGAAAAGCTACGAAGCTGTAACTCCTGGCTCAAACCTGTATGGAGAAAGGATGACACTCTTTTGAGGGACAGAGAAAACATCAGTCTTCAATGTGAAATGTTAAAGGAGCAATATTTGTTCTGCTGACATGTAAGAAATTAGGTGCTAAGCTGCGCCATGGTCGCCTCTGTCTCGCAGACAAAATATGGTAATCTAATTATACTCTGCTCTCTGTAAATGTTGAATTAAGGCTAAAAAGATATGGAACTGTCTAGCGCAGTGATTGAGAAGTGAGGAACTGTCTAGTTGTACACATTGGTTTTGGGCGGCTGACCTTTGCTTCTAATGTTAAGTGATTAAGTCATGTACTATCACTGTTGCTAGGCATATGACTTGGGGAAGTAAAAATTGTATCTTGCATATATGACTGACTGTGATGTAAAATCGTATATAAAGGGAGGACGGTTCCCTTATTGGGGAGCATCGCTTGACACGGCTCCGCAAGCCCTGCGAAGATTGTTAAGTGATCCTCCAGAAGCTTGTACTTGCTTAAATAAACTGTGGCTGTTCACAGAAGTCAGCGTATTGCATTTGTATCAAGTTTGTAGGAATCTCCTAAAAGGGAACTCCATAAATGGAGGCAGCACTTCACATCTTCTAACCTGCGATGCAAGCATATGTTTGAGGAAATCCCCCAACTCCCCAAAGATGATCTCAGACTCCAAACTATGTAGCAGAAATTGAATCCACTATTAGACACATGAAGAATGGAAAAGCTGTAGAAGTAGCACGGATTTTCAAACTTGGAAGAACAGAGCTTACCCATCATCTCCATCAACAGTTTCCAAATCCAGACCCTTCTGAAGAAGGGCGATTGGACCTGAAATGTTAACTCTGCTTTCTCTCTACAGATGCTGCCAAACCTGCTGGGTTTTTCCACCAATTTTCATTTTTGTTTCAGTTGAAGGGAAACCCACTGTGAACAAAAAGAGTTGGAGGAATGCTTGCTAAGATCAAGCTCCCCAGCTAATCTCTCATTTGTGAAAACAAAATCTTCCTGTTGTGTTCATTTGAAAGAACAAGTTAAAGAATATCTCAAGATCATACTTCCAGAGAAAGCTGTGCCTTTAAGACTTCAAAGACAACTATTCATGATTATTGACTTGACCCACACTTGAATATCAGACCAACTGATTCCAGAACTGGCAACACTGTCACCAAAGGACTCACTTCAAGTCACACACTATATTGACTTGGAATTACAATCAACCTGTCTTCACTTTCACAGGGTCAAAATCCTTGAACTTCCTTTGTAACAGTGCTGTGATGTATCCACTCTCCCACGGACATTCACACTTGAAGAAGTCAGCTCATCATCACTTTCTCAAGGGCAATCATGGAGGCCAAAAGCCCTGCTAATAGAGTTCAATTGCTTCCAAAGTAGGCTGAAATGAAAGTGAAATGACTTCCTCAGGACGGGCCAGTTCTGAGGAAGAGTCACCGGACCTGAAACATTAACTCTGATTTTTTCTTCACAGATGCTGCCAGACCTGCTGAGCTTTTCCAGCAACTTCTGTCTTTGATCATAATAGTCTTGCCCATTTTACTCTAGACTTGCAATTTAGTCAGCAGTTTCTCCTTTTAAGTCACACCCTATGCTCAAAATATGCTAAAGGACAACCGACTTTGGCAAAGGTTGCACGCATCTTATTATCAATAATGACAGCTTCAAAGCGCTTGCTGCTGAGATAAGTGAACTTATCCACTGCTGACAGGTTCTGTTCCTGGCCTCAAACTATGAGCTCAGGAAAGGATTTTCGTGAATCAGGCAAGAACATTACTTCAGAGTTTTCTTCACAAGAAGTTGTTGCATGTATTGGAGAACAAGTCTATTCTACATTCGATGCACAGCTCTGAACCAGTCATTGGCAAACTGAAAATCTCTTGGAGACCTTGGCTGTCACCTGTAGTTATCCCATCCCATCTATCCAACATCCAATTTCATCAGCAGAATCACTACTGTCAAAGGCGTTAGACAGCACAGTGGAGAAAAATATGAAGATTGATTGATTGATTGTCACATGTACCGAAGTACGGTAAAAAGTTTTGTTTACAAGCAGGACAGGCAGATCACAGTAAGCAAAGATCAGAGGTTGTAAAAAGACTTAGACAGAGACATACAGGTAACATTGCACAGGGCGTGCACTGAGCAAGATCAACATTAGCAAGATCAGCATTATTTGAGGCTAGAGAGTCCATTCATCAGTCAAATAATGGCCAGGAAAAAGCTATTCATGAACCTGCTGGTGCATCTGATCACGCTTCTGTGTTGTCTGCCTGATAGAGGAAGTTGTAGGAGATTGTTACCATGGTGAAATGAGTCTTTGATGATGTTAGCAGCCTTTCCGTGGCAGCGAGCCATGCAAATGGAGTCCATGGATGGAAGGTTGGCTTCCGTGATGATCAGGGCTGTGCACACCACCTTCCATAGTTTCTTACTGTCCTGGGCACAGCAGTTGCCAAACCACACCGTTATGCGCCTGGTTTGAGAGAGAGGTTATTCTCATTGCACCACATCACCAAGCCCTCTATCTCCCTTCCGTATTTTGACTCATCTTTGTTGGATATCCGTTGTACTACAGTGGCGTTGTCAACAAACTTGTAGATGGCATTTGTTCAGAATTTGGCTACACAGTAATCGGTATACTGGGAGTACAGGAAGGGGCTGAGGACGCATCCTTGGGGGGCTCCAGTGTTGAGTGTTATTGTGCAGGAGGATGTAGTTGTCTACCTTCACTGATTGTGGCCTGTGGGTCAGAAAGCCAAGGATCCAGTTGCTGAGGGCGGAGCTGAGACCAAGGACACGGAGTTTTGAGACCAATCTGGGAGGGGATAATGGTGTTGAAGACAGAGCTGTAATCAACGAGCAGGAGTCTGACGGAGGTGTCCTTGCTGTTCAGATGTTCCAGGGATGAGTACAGGACTAGGGATATGGCATCCACTGTAGGCCTATTGTTACGTCAGTAAGCAAATTGGAGGGTATCAAGGCAGGCTGGGAGACTGGTGTTGATGTGGGCCATGACCAGCCTCTCGAAGCACATCATGATTGTTGTGACCAGAGCCACTGGGCGGTAGTCATTACAGCACATTGCATGTTCTTTCTTAGGTACTGGGATGATGGTGGCCTTCTTGAAGCAGGTGGGGACGTCAGTCTGAAGGAGGGAGAGGTTGAAGATGTCAGTGAATACCTCTGCCAGTCAGTCCACACAGGATCTAAGTGCTCAGCTGGAAACACCGTCCGGGCCCATCACTTTCCTTGGGTTGACTCCCAGGAAGACCAATCCGACATCTGCAGTGGTGATGGAGGGAACACGTATGTCCGGGGCTGTCGGGACAGGACTCACTGTGCTGCTGGCATTCTGCTCGAACCGAGCACAGAAAGCACGGAGTGCATCAGGGAGAGAAGTGTCTTTGTCCGCTATCTTGCTCTGCTTCATTTTGTTGTTTGGGCCTTTGTGGGGTAAGTTTGGGCCTCTAATTTGTTGCAGTACTGCTTCTTGGCAACTCTGAAGGCTTTGCGGAGGTCATATCTGAATTTCCTGTATTGGCCTGGGTCACCTGACTTGAACGTTGTACATCTGGTCTTCAGTAGGGAGTGGATTTCCTGGCTCATCTTGTTGAGCTTCATTAGTAACTGGGAACGGGTCGGAAGACTCACCATCATCCAGGAAATGCACAAGAGCACCATCATGGAACTGTAAAACCATTGTGTGAATGAATTTGAGGGCATTACTTTCCAAAGGCCCTTACAACTGACTGTGTCAAAGTCCTTGGTCAGGACCAAAAACACGATTGAGATCAGAGTTCAGTTCTTGCTCCTGGAGCTGTCTAGCTGCCAATGCCACAGCAACGTTTCCTGAATCTTTTCTGAAACTGTACCGACTCTGTGACACCAGAACCTGGTCAAGATGGTGCATGAAGCAGATCAAAAGGACTCTGGTAAAGACTTTGTCAGAAATGCAGAGAAGTAAAATTCCATTCTGATTGTTGCATGATTGTCAAATTCCTTTCCACTTTCATAGGGGGACAATGGAGGTATTATTGTAATCTTGTGAGATGGTTCCCTGCCTCCCACAAAGAGAAGAAGAGTTCTGTGAGCCTTTTGACCAGGTACAGATCTCCTACTTGAAGACCTGAGCTTGGAAAGCAACATCTCCTGGAGCTAAGCCACTAACCAGGACGTGGAATGCATTTTGTTTTCTAACAACGTGGAAGGGTCAAGACAACGGTTGCTACAATTGTGTGGCAGCCCATTGACTGCAGCTTCATTTATAAATGACTGTCAGTGTAATTGAAGTGCTCTGCCCAACTAGAACCTGGGCTTCTTTTCTGCGCATATTGTAGGCTCGAATGAATGAAATCCTTCTGTGGTTAGTATCATACTTTGCTTTGTCATATTCCTATGAAGCACTTGGGACATTGAATTATTTCAAACACACAATAAATCGTTGTAATATGGGATATATTAAATGAGAGAAATTAAGTGAATTTAAATATCAGACAGAGCCTGATAAATATCTAAATATATAAATAAATATATCCCAGAACAAAAGCAAAATGGTTCACTCTTAACTTGTCGTCGATAATGACCAACAAACTACTGAGTTGCAATCAGTTGAGCAATACTTACTAGCCTTTCCAGTGATGCTCCACCTGTTACCTGAATATTCCTTCCTCTTTTGACCCCAGTTCAGATACATTTGACAATGCAGTGGGGATACCCCATCACAATAAACGTAAATTTGACTACATAAACTATGACAAATAAATAAGCACATCTTCTGAGAAATGAGCATCTCAGAGTCATACATATGAATGTATAGAAAAGAGAAATTGAAAATAATTGCTGGAAAGTGAGCCTCAAGAACCACAAGGCACCAGAGACTCAGCTCAAGAATACTACAGCTGGGTAAACACACAAGAACACAAATTACTAACATCATGAGTCGATGTTATAAACTTTAAAATTCAGCAATGTTTTAATGCTGTACCACACAAGTGATTACTCCACAAGGTACAAAGATATGAACAGATGGCAAGCTCCTGAGGCCAATCAAAAATTGATGAAACCGATAAACTCAAATGGGAGATAACAAGCATGGGGCTGGATGAACACAGCAAGTCAAGCAGCATCATAGGAGCAGGAAAACTTGACGTTTCGGGCCTAAACCCTTCTTCAGAAATGGGGGAGGGGAAGAGGGTTCTGAAATAAATACGGAGAGGGGGCGGGTGGATAGTGGAGAGGATAGGTGGAGAGGAGGCAAACAAGTCGAAGAGGCGGGGATGGAGCCAGTAAAGGTGAGTGCA
>JAHRHZ010000038.1:4521599-4549865 GCA_024137785.1 Ginglymostoma cirratum
TCCTCCCTACCCCCCCACCTACACTCACCTTTACTGGCTCCATCCCCGCCTCTTCGACTTGTCTGCCTCCTCTCCACCTATCCTCTCCTCTATCCATCCTCTATCTGCCTCCCCCTCTCTCCCTATTTATTTCAGAACCCGCTTCCCTTCCCCCATTTCTGAAGAAGGGTTTAGGCCCGAAACGTCAAGTTTTCCTGCTCCTATGATGCTGCTTGACCTGCTGTGTTCATCCAGCCCCATGCTTGTTATCTCGGATTCTCCAGCATCTGCAGTACCTTTTATCTCTCAAACTCAAATGGGAAGTTGTCAATGGAAATAAATAACTAATTACTCAGTTTCTTTCTACCTGCCAACAAAAATAGTAACTATCTTATAGTTCATCAGCTGTCACCAAGGCTGTTGTAGACAAGAAAACAGCATTAAGTCAAAATTGGACAACGCAGGTGGTCTTCAGGAACACTTTAAATGAATTACGCAGTGCAAAGGTATAAAGAAGAAGCTAGAGACTTGGCAGCTGTGGACATCACTAAGTGGCGGAGCAATTTTCAGAGGCCAAATTTGGAGGAATACACAGACCTTAGAGGGTTACAGGGTTGGATGAGGTAACACAGTAGAATGGGATGACGCCATTGGACAATACCAACAAGAGAAGCCTTGGAACACAGTGACCGATCATTTTCGCATCCTAAAGCCCAAGATGTCATGCCCATATGAAGCAATTAACTAATTTAAAATCAAAATATTTGGGGGAATATTCCACTCAAAGCAAGTAAACCCTCTATTTACGAAACACAATAAAAAAAAATTAAGACTGAATTACTTGATAAAGAGTCATTTGCATGTATTCCTCCAAAAATGTTGGAAACTCACTGATCATTCTGCATTGTGACGGCATACGTAATTTAATAGTTCAGGCAAATGCCCTTCACCAGAATTGATTTGACCTTATTTTTGATGAGGGTTGTGATATTAACTTATCTGTTATCTCTCCAAATGTTGGCCTACCTCATGTGGTTCTACCATCTTTTCCTTTTATCATATGCACATCTTTTGACTTCTGTATGCATATAACCAATGTGCATTTAATCAGTTTCTGTGCACTTAAGAATAAAATTTGTAACCAAAGTGGAGAACACACCAACAAAGAGTTTCCTTTTCTTTTAACTACCATCGGAAGCAACTGGTCAGAAAAACCTTAGAGAATTCCAAGCCAAATGTTGGAAATTCTAAACGCCAACCAGATGTTCTGTTAAGCAAAACACAAGCCCAGATTCCATAATTTCGCATACAGTCTGACACAGTATTTGTGTTACAGATACTGACAACATATTCAAGAGGCCAAGTGGTTTTACTGTTTTTAATTAAACTTGCATAATGCAGATCATCTTAAATTTCAATTGAAAATCATGAAAAAGGCAGTTCTGTTCTATTGAAACTGCTCAATTTATGCAAGTTATTTCAAATTTATTCTGAACAAATCTGTGACTTCTAAAGTGATTTTGAATTAACAGCAGTGTATTGCATTAAAAAAAATTCTGCAAATTAGCTATCTTAATTTGAAATGCATGGAAAACTCCATAGGTGCAGCTGGATGCATCTGCCTGCTCCATCAGGAGCAAACAGTATATGGTTCACAGACATACAATGATGGGGGGAAGTGTTTCTCAATGGAGTGGACACATCAATCAAAACTACCTGTAACTGACAGCGTATGCTCAAATGGTATATTCAACTGAATTTTCAAAACCAATGTGCAATTTAGAATTCAAGTGAAATATATTAAAAATATTCCAGTACAGCTTCTTCAAAAGAACTGTTAAGACATTCTTTAAATATTATATTTTAACTAAAATAGTGTCACACAGCAAAATAAGATAACAAGGTGTAGAGCTGGATGAACACAGCACACCAAGCAGCATCAGAGGAGCAGGAAGGCTGACGTTTCAGGTCTAGACCCTTCTACAGAAATGGGGAAGGGGAAAGGGGGTTCTGAAATAATAGGCAGAGAGAGGGAGGCGGATAGAAGATGGATAGAGCAGAGAATAGATGGAGAGAAAACAGACAGGTCAAAGAGGCGGGGGTGCAGCCAGTAAAGATGAGTGTAGGTGGGGAGTTAGGAGGGGATGGGTCAGTCCAGGGAGGACGGACAGGTCAAGGGAGCGGGATGAGGCTAGTAGGTAGGAGATGGGAGTGGGAGTTGAGGTGGGAGGAGAGGATAGGGGAAAGGAAGGACAGGTTAGGGATGCAGTCAGGGGAGGGGAGATTTTGAAGCTTGTGAAGTCCACATGGATACCATTGGGCTGCAGGGTTCCCAAGCAAAATATGAGTTGCTGTTCCTGCAACCTTCAGGTGGCATCATCGTGGCACTGCAGGAGGCCCAGGATGGGCATGTCGTCTGCGGAGCGGGAGGGGGAGTTGAAATGGGTCACGACTAGGAGGTGCAGTTGTTTGTTGCAAACCGAGCACAGTGTTCCGCAAAGTGGCCCCCAAGCCTCCGGTTGGTTTCCCCGATGTAGAGGAGGCCACATCGGGAACAGCGGACACAGTATACCACATTAGCAGATATGCAGGTGAACATCCGTTTGATATGGAAGGTCTTCTTGGGGCCTGGGATGAGGGTGAGGGGGGAGGTGTAGGGGTAGGTGTAGCACTTCCTGCGGTTGCAATCAAATGCTGTGTACGTGCACTTTTATGGATTTACAAAGTGATACTCCTTCCTGCTAATAAGACCAGAAGACGTAGGAGCAGAAATAGACCACTCAGCCTATTGAGACTGTTCTGCCATTCAATGAGATCATGGCTGATGTGACAATCCTCGACTCTATTTTCCTGCCATCTCACTATAACCCTTGATTCCCTCACTGATTAATAAATTATCTCAGTCTTAAATATTCTTAAAAACCCAGCCTCGAAAACCATCTGTGGTAAAGAATTCCACAAATTCAAAATTCTCTGAAAGAAGAAATTCCTTCTCATCTGTCTTAAATGAGCGATCCCTATTCTGAGAATATACCCCTGATCCAAGACTCTCCCACAATGGGAAATAATCTTTCTGCATCTTTCCTGTCAAATCCCCCAAAAAATCTTATATGTTTCAATAAAGTCGCTTCTCATTCTTCTAACTTCCAACTGAGCACAGGCCTAATCCACTTTAATTTTCCTCGGAAAACAGTCGCTCTATATCCAGAGTCAGCCGAATGAACCTTCTCTAGACTGCCTCGAATGCCAGTATATTCGTCCTTAGAAAAGGGGCCCAAAAACTGTTCAAGATATTCCAGGTGTGGTTTGTACAATTTTAGCAAAACCTCACAACTTTTATGCTCAATCCTCTTCGAAAGAAAGGCCAACTTTCTTATTTCCTTCCTTATAACGCGCTGAACTTGGACGCTCGCTTTGTGTCATTCGTGCACGAGAACCCCCAAATCCACTTGTTCTGTAGTCTTTCTCCAATTGAATAATATTCAGCTCCTGTACACTTCCCACTAAAGTGCATAACCTCACAATTTCCTACAATATAGTTCAAATGCCAAGTTTGTGGCCACTCGCTTAATGTTTTTATTCCTCTGTAGATTCTGCACATCATCCTCACCAGTGGCCTTCTATCTAATTTTGTGTCATCTGCCAACCTGGCCATAGAACATTCAGATTTCTCAGTCGTCATTTATCTACATTGCAAAAAACTGCGTCCCATAATAAACTGCAATCGATTAGTGTAACTCCAAATGCTGTTTCACCACTGAGTAATTTAATTCAGATTTAAGTCAGATTTTCTCTTGACAATGCTTTGTTGGCATTACTTCTCCCAGACCGAATAAACCAACTGACCTTTGTGTCATTTAAAGAGCTGCAACATTATGCTAGTTGTATCATATTTACGGGTAAGAGCAATGGTATAGTTATTGCAGTAGGGAAGTACAATGTGTCTGATATGATATTTGTGTTATTGAGAAAAACACCTAAAGTGAAACTTTTCCTCAAACTGAACAAACATTTCTAAAGTCTATTTATACTACTCGAATAACAAGTCAGTATAACATTTCCTATGCAAGCTACACCCCAAAAATTCCACCCCAATAGTCTACCACAAGTAACACGACCAAAAAACTCCCAAGACATTGATAAATCAGACAAAACACAGCAGTACTTACGAACATTACTGTCCCTCCTGACGATGCAGTGCCATATATGGATTACTGTGTGCAATATGCAACTAATATAAACAGAGAACAACTACTTTAAAAATATTCATCTGTTGCAGCAGAAATCTTCCCTGACTTACAAAGTGTACACAACACCCTGGACCAAACAAGCTGCTCCAGGGTCAGGGCCTAGAAGTTCCAATAGTAACCAACCATAAATCAATGTCAATTGTCCATGCTGCATGCTAAATGCACCTCAAGAGTCACTGTTCAGTGTATCATCTTATTGACATAAAACAAAGACATGTTCTAAAATTAGGGCGACGTAATTTTTAAAATATTTGTGTTCCAATTATCCGGCTTCATTTGATGAACAAATGAATGACTCGCATTTACACAAGACCTTTCACAACTTCTGAATGTTCCCAAGCCAATTCAAGTGCTTTTGAAATAGAATGACTATTGTAATGTCGAAGCCAATTTGTACAGAACAAGACCAGCAATGTGATAACGGTCACACCATTTGTTAAGGAATAAATAAAGGCCAGGACACTGTGGAAAGCTCCGCTGCTTTTCTTCTCTTGTCAAGGAATCGTTCACAACAGACAGGGCCTTGGCTTCATGACGAAATCAAATCACTTTTCATGGTGCAGCACTCCTGCAGTACTGCACAAAAACAGCACAAAAAAAAACTCAGCTGATACATCCTCAGAATGGAATACGAAACCACAACATTTTGACTAAGAGATGAGGGAGCCACAGCTAACACCACAATACCCCATACTCTTTATGTAAAGTGACCTAGCAAATTTTTAATGATGTCTTGGTACATAGTAAGAAGATTACAGTGTACCTGGGAAAAGTTCTCATATCATCCTTCCTGGAGTTAACCAGGAGGAGGCTATTCCAGACCCAATCATGAACCGAGATGAGATTAGACAATAACCTGTTAAAGTAACATCAGGGCAACAACGATCAACCAAGATAGAATTTCATGTGCAGTTTGAAAGGGAGAATTTGGTTCCAAGATCAGCACTTTTAAACCTAAATTAAGGTAACTGTAACATTGTGAAAACAGCGTTGTCTAAAACAAACTGGACAACTAAGTTAAAAGGCTACAGAGCTGGTGAAGAAGGGAGGTCTTTAGATATACAGACGATTGGGATGTCTTCTGCGGAAGGTGGGATCTGAACAAGTAGGATGGGTTGCACCTGAACTGAAGGGGCATCAATATCCTGGGCGGGAGGTTTGCTAGAGCTCTTCAGGAGAGTTTAAACTAGTGCGGCAGTGGGATGGAACCCATAACAACAGGCCAGTAAGTGCAGGGACTCGGGACAAAGGAGAAACTGAGATACACATAGAGCAGAGTAAAAGCAGGCAGAGGGAAGTTGCAGGGCTCAGTGGGGCTGGAGGTCTGGAGTGCATTTACTTCAATGCAAAAAGTATAACAGGTAAGACAAATGAACTAAGAGCATGGATTATTGCATGAAATTATGATGTTCTTGCCATTACGGAGACATGGTTAAAGGAGGAACAGGTCTGGCAGCTTATCATTCCTGCATATCACTATTTTAGAAGGGACAGAAAGGGAAACAAAAGGGGTGGGGGAGTTGCACTGCTGATTAGGGATCATGTCACAACTGTGCTGAGGGAGGACACATCGGAAGAATCTTGCATTGAGGCATTATTGGTGGAGCTCAGAAATAGGAAAGGTGAAATCACAATGTTGGGAGTTTTCTATAGACCTCCCAACAGCCCACATGAGACAGAGGAGCAGATATGTAGTCAGATACTAGAAAGGTGTGAAAAAAGCAGGGTAGTTGTGGTGGGTGACTTCAGATTTCCTCTTATTGACTGGGACTCCCTTCGAGCCAGAGGCTCAGATGGAGAGCAATTTGTTAGATATGTCCAGGAGGGCTTTTTGAAACAGTATGTTGACAAACCAACCAGAAAGGAGGCCATACTAGAGTTACTATTAGGGAATGAGCCAGGACAGGTGATCGATGTTTTAACAGGAGAGCATTTTGGGTTTAGTGACCATAACTCCATCAGATTTCAAGTAGTCATGGACAAGGACAAGAGTGGCCCTCAGGTGAGGGTGTTTAATCGGTCAAGAGACAATTACACCCAAATTAGACAGGAACTGGAGAATGTGGATTGGGAGCAGTTATTTGAGGGCAAATCTACATGTGGCACGTGGGAGGCTTTTAAAGACCAATTGACTAAAGGGCGAGACATGCATGTCGCTCCAAAACTGACAGATAGGAATGGCAGGATCCAGGAACCACCGATGACAAGGGAAATTGTTATTTCACTTCCTTAGTCAAAAGGAAAAAGGAAGCATATGCTAGCTCTAGGCAGCTACAAACTGACAAAGCCTTTGAGGAGTAAAGAGAAATTAGGAAGGAAATTAAACGCAGAGTTAGGAAGGCTAAAAGGGGTCATGAAATGTCTTTAGCAAACAGGGTCAAGGGGAATCCCAAGCCTTTTTATGCATATATTAGAAGAAAGAGGGTAGCAAGGGAAAGAGTAAGCCCCCCTCAAGGACAACGAAGGGAAGTTATGTGTGGAACCACATCAAGTGGGAGAGATCCTTAATAAGCACTTTGTATTGGTATTCACCGAGGAGAAGGACATGACTGTTGTTGAGGTCAGGGATGAGTGTGTGAATACTCTCGAGACTGTCAATATATTAAAGGAGGAAGTTTTGGGTATCCTAAATTCATTAAGGTAGACAGGTCCCCAGAGCCAAATGGGACCTATCCCAGGTTACTACAAGAGGCAAGGGAAGAAATAGCAGGAGCATTAGCAGATATCCTCACATCCTCCTTGACCACAGGTGAGGTTCAAGAGGACTGGAGATTAGCCAATGTTGTTCCCTTGTTTAAGAAAGGAAGCAAAGATAATCCAGGAAATTATAGGCCGGTGCGTCTGACATCTGTGGTGGGGAAGCGCTTGGAGAAGATACTGAGGGGCAGGATATATGCACATTTGGAAGAAAATGGACGACTTAGTGACAGGCAGCATGGTTTCATGTGGGGAAGATCATGTCTCACCAACCTGATTGAATTTTTTGAAGAAGTGACAAAGATGATTGATGAGGGAAGAGTGGTGGATGTAGTTTATATTGACTTTAGTAAGGCATTTGATAACGTCTCACACGGGAGATTGGTACAAAAACTAAAATTACATGGGATTCGGGCTGGGCCGGTTCGATGGATACAAAACTGGCTTAGTCATAGAAGACAGAGGATAGCGGAGGAAGGGTGTTTTTCAGAGTGGAGACCAGTAACTAGTGGTGTTTCACAGGCATCAATCTTAGGTCCTCTGTTGTTTGCAGTGTATATAAAATGATCTGGAGTAAAATATGAGTGGCCTGATTGGTAAGTTTGCAGATGCCATGAACATAGGTAGAGTTGTTGATAATGCTGACGATTATGAAAGGATACAACAGGATATAGATAGATTGACGACTTGGGCACAGAGACGGCAGATGGAGTTTAATCCAGACAAATGTGAGGTGATGCATTTTGGAGGACAAATTTAGGTTTGAATTATACTGTTAACGGCAGAACCCTTAGGAACATTAACATACAGATGGATCTGGGCGTGCAGATCCACAGTTCCCTAAAAGTGGCAACACAGGTGGCCAAAGTGATTAAGAAGGCATATGGTATGCTTGCCTTCATCGCCCGGGGTGTGGAGTACAAGACCTGTCCACATCTCTCCCACCTATCCGCCCCACCCTTCCCACTGACCAATCACCACCACCCTTCACCTGCATCCACCTATCATCATTCCACCTACCTTCCCCTAGCCCCACCCCTCCTTCCTCTATTTATTTCCCAGCTCCCTTCCCCCTCCCTAGTTCTGAAGAAGGGTCCCGACCGGAAACGTCAACTTTCCTGCTCGTCTGATACTGCCTGACCTGCTGTGCTCCTCTAGCTCCACACCATATCCACTCTGACTCCAGCATTTGCAGCTCTTGCTATCTGCGAGCAGCAATATAAAACCTTTGATGGGCTGCTGAGTTGGAGTATTGTGTGCAGTTTTGGTCGCCACATTACCAGGAGGACGTGGAAGCTTTGGAAAGAGTGCAGAGAAGGTTCACCAGGATTTTGCTCAATCTTGAAGGCATTGGCCATGAGGAAAGACTAGGATTATTTTCACTAGAGAGATAGCAGCTGAGAGGAGACCTGATAGAGGTCTACAAAATTGAGAGGCATAGATAGGATGGATAATCAGAGGCTTTTTGCCAGGGTTGAATTTCAATTATAAGGGGGCACTGGTTCAAGGTGAGAAGGCAAAAGTGTCTCCTGCAGAGAGCAGTAGGAGCCTGGAATGCACAGCCAAAGAAGGTGGTGGAAGCAGGCACATTGGCAACATTTAACAGAATTCTGGATAATTACGTGAATAGGGAGGGAATATAGGGATACGGACTGAATAAGGGCGGAAGGTTTGTTTGTTTAATTTAGTTACGGCATGATGACCAGCACAGGCTGGAGGGCTAAAAGGCCTGTTCCTGTGCCATACTTCTCTTATGCTCTTTTATGGGACAAGGGAAATATAGTGGCAGACATTTTAAGATAATATTTAACAACTCTCAGCCAATCGTAACATCCCAATCATAAAGAAAGACTCAGAGGAGGGTCACTGTACAATTCTCTGCAGGGTTGTGATAGATGACAAGTTTGGACAGATTTTAAGGACCAGCAAAAAAAAAACACTAAAATAACAAGGTAAAAAATGAAAGAAAGCTAGCTAATAATAGTAAAGACACTTGAATAGCAAAAGATGAACAAGAGGAGGAATGTAAAACAATCAACACCATCATGGAAATGCAGGAAAACTATAAAACCCAAAGGCTAACAGGTCCTGCGACCAGATGGCCTGCATTCTAGGATCTTAAAAGAAGTAGCTGCAAAGTATTGATTATAATTTTCCAAAATGAAAAACTCTGGAAGGGTCTCAGCATATTGAAAAATAGCTAATGTAACACCATCCAAAAAAGGAGGGTGACAGAAAACTGGAAACTTTAGGTCACTAAGCCTAATACCTGGCACAAAGTAATTGCTCAAATCTATTATTAAGGGGATTATAGCAGGATACTTAGAAAATTATATGAAGGCAGAATCAACATGGTTTTGTGGAAGGCAACCATGTTTAACTATTATTAAATATCTTAAGGAAGAAACAAGCAATTTGGATAAAGGGGAACCTGTGGATGTGGTGTACATGGATGTCCAAAAGACACATCAAAGGGTACTACATAAACTAGATAAGAGTTAAAATATTAACATGGATAAGGAATTACTTACCTAGTTTATAGGAAGCAGAACAGAGGAATTTATGGGACTATTTAGTTTGGCAGCTGCAACTAATCGAATGCCACAAGACGAGGTGCTGGGTCCTCACCTATCAACAACTTCGTTCAATGGCTGGCAACCAAACATATGACGCTGAAATTTGCCAAAGATAGGGAAGAAATCAACTTGTCAAAAAGAGAGAGTTTGCACAACAATATAAATAGGTTAAATCAGTAGGCAAAGATTCAGCAGATGCAGTATGATGTGGGAAATTGCGAATTCATCCTGGAAGAATAGAAAAGACATATACTACTTAAATAGAGAGAGATTTCAAAACTGTGGCACAGAGTTATCTGGATATGCTCATTTAGAAGTCACAGAAAGTCAATTTACAGGTGCAGAATGTGAATAGGAAGTCAAATGTAATGTTAGTATTTATTTTTAAGGGAAATGGAATATAAAGGAAGGGTAGTTTTACTGTAGCTATACAGAGCCTGCTGGAATATCTGAAGTATGTGGGCAATTTTGGTCTTCTCATTTAAAAAGGATCGAATTGTGTCTCAAGCATTTCAGAGAAGGTTTATTTGATTCATTCCCGTGATGAAGGGCTGATCTCATGAAGAAAGATTGAGCACGTGGGCCTTTATTCATTGGGCTTTAGAAAAATTAGTCATGTTCCTACTGAAAAACGACCATGAAGAAACTTGGTAGGGTGAATACAGAAGGGATGTTTCCCCTTGTCTGACAGACTAGGACTGGAGGACACTTTAAAAAGCTGTTTTTGAAGAGGAGACAAGGAGAAGTTTGTTCTCTCATGTAGCAAGGGGGAAAGAGGAGTTGAAACCATGACCAGATCAACCATGGTCTCACTGAATGGCAGAACAGACTCATCAGATGAATGAATATTCCTATATTCAGCTAAGCAGCAAGTGTCACCCAATAAAAGCATCTCATTCACGTATCCGACAATCTACTTTTAAAGGAGATCTAATGAAATCTGCGAGCAAGGAACTAATTTCCCTGAAATAGACAAGAGCATACAAAACAAGGTACATATACAAAAAAACTTACAGCCTTGACATACACATCATGAACTAATACATACTTCATAAAAATGTCAACCACACAAAATGAATGAATAAATTAGCCCCAAAGAAAACAAATTTATCTATTTTGAAAGCCACTGACGTCTAATATTGTAAGACTTATTCTGCTGGACGATAAGACTTAGTGGATCCTTTAACTTGGACATGTCATACATGTAGTTTGACAGACCCATATTATTCAGTGTAACATAACATTTTTGAATGTATCACGTTCAATTTGTGCATGAAACCTCAAAACATTTGTTTAACTTTTGCAGGAGAACAACATGTATGTTGTAACCGAATGTTGTCAGTTTCAATAAGTAGCCATTGTGGTTTGAAAAGAAAGATCTTCAGGAAAGTTACACATCTAAAACCCACTTTATGAATGAGTGATGTCAAATTCACACGTTGACCATAACCCTCACTTCCACTGTCCATAGACTCACCTTTTCTTTCTTTGATTCATTACTTCGTCCCTGATCCAACGGAAGTTTAACTTTATTTCCCTCAGTTTGTTCATCCCGCACATGCTGTTTGGAAGCTTTCTTTTTGTTCCTGATATACGTTCCAGATTTCTTCATTGCTCAGTTTGTGTCCAAATTCACACACATGTAGCAACAGTGATTTCAACCAAACTTAAAAAGAATCTGTCAGACCTCGTCCCCAAAGAAAAGGAAAGTGGCTGGATCTATTCTCCTAACCGCAGCTGACGGAGAAACAACATCCTTGGAAGGATGAACCACATTGACTGGTTTCTTGTCTTCGTATCTAACTGAGAAATAAAAGGGGAGAATCTTTGGGCGATGAATCGAGAAGTGGTGGACGGAGGATGCGACTCCGCCTTCAGCCAAGCATTTTCACCAAGTCCAAGGGCCGGGAGCTGCTCTCATGGGGACAAAGCGGGGGCTGAGAGAGCAACGGCCACTCACTCACAAGCTGATGCTGCTGCTGCTGCCGCTGCCGTTGTTAAAACTCGGCCTGGATGTGGCTCTGGCTCTGGGTTCACACACACTCTCGCCTCCCGCCGCTGCCAACACCAACCCCCTCCGCTCTCAGCATGGCCGCCCTGAGCGCCCACACCACGGAAAGTTACCGCGTCCCACATCAGCCGCGGCTCCTGCAGGGGGGAGAACACATTCTTTCTTTTGTGGGGTGGGGTGGGTGGGATAAATAAAATTATTGTTATGGTTTATTCACCTTGACCGGAAATCACTTCCGGTTGGCTGGGTACTTGACCTTTCAGCCGGAAGTTGATGCTGTGCTTTTCCCACCATAGGGATTGTGCGGGTGGCGGGTAGTTAGAACAGAAACGTTTTGTTCGATATGATTTAACGGTCTCCTTGGTTCAGATTCATTTATCAACAAATGGATCGTTTAGCGCTGGAGGACTATGCCCTCTGCTACAACCAGACTTTATTTCCCCTGTTTGTTTCACTGGTCCTGCTCGTGGCTTCTTGCTGTTTCCAAAGCCAAGTTGACCCGAATCCCAAGAGAGAGACTGTTAACAAGGGGCTTTTTTCCCCCCTAAACAACACGTCTACTTTCCAAACAAGAAAATAGTGGCAAGTCAACCTTCAGTCACATCATAGGAGTTTCCCTGAGACTTTGGAGAGTTCTGTGGATGTTTGCAACAAGGAAATGCCCCCTTGACACTTGGAAAGGCACCAGAAGTTGTAGTGAACACATAAAAAGAAGTTCTAAGGGTCACGGAACCCGAAACGTTAACTCTGTTTTCTCCTCCACAGATGCTGCCAGACCTGCTGCGCTTTTCCAGCAACTTTGTTTTTGTTCCTGATTTACAGCATCCGCAATTCTTTCGGTTTTTACATTAAAAGTACTCAGCAAGTCAGATGCTTTACCTCCGGAATATTTCCACCATTTGTATTTTTGTTTAAGATTACCAGTATGTTTTGTTTTTAATTAACCTGATTCAGACACTATGATATACCTCTGGAGCAAGTGGGACTTAAACCTGTATCTTAAGATTCAAAGATAGGTACAATACCACTGTGTCATAAAAGCCCTCTGTGGTATTTAGTTATTGCAACCCATATTAATCCTAACCATAATAGTTCATAAATGCTGAGTCAATTCTTTGTAAGTGTCACAGAAATGAGTGCATGGAATTTGGGAAATTACAAATTTGCCATAATCTATAATAATGATTATGATGTACAGGTGCTTACATGATGTCAGTTTTATAAATCACAACTATTCTCAAGTCAATGATAAAAAAAATGCTCAAAAAGCAATAATTAGGTCAGATCCTGTACAATATGTACATGACATACAGGAAAATACCCTCTGGTTCATCCAGGCTTTCTGTCCATATCTGAGATATGCACTGTCTCCTCATGAAACAATGTGATGATCTGGAAAAAAAATTAAACAGTAAGCGTGCAAACTAATAATCATATTTTTACCAGGCATATTTTCAGCAGAAAGTGAGACCCTAGTTTGCATCTCAGATAATTAAATAATCTCTTCAGAATAATGCGCTACAAAAGTGTTCATCTAGTTATTATCATTGTCCTAATGTAAGGATGAAAACTTCACACTGAAATCATGGCAATCAAATCAATTACAATTATCTTCCTTCAAAGAATTGATTCCTGATGAAAATTTCTCTTGCATTTTGATCTTATTTCAAAATAACCACTATATTTCAATAGTTTGGTTTTTAAACATTTTAGATTTTCCATTTGCACTGAATATTTCATCTGACCCTCAGCAAGATCAATCCTTGTAAACATACCATTGCTGTTTTATAGACATAGTAATTGCACCCAATATCTGGATTAAACCAGAAGCAATCAAGGATGTTATTGAATTAGTTCTGGGGTAAATGTTATGTAGGGGAGAATTATTGTTGAGGCATTATCTTTTGTTGGTAGTGCAGTACTTGGAATTATCAACTTTCATCATTTCATGGCCTCTGGCAGTTCTGCCAATGTTCCCCTACCAGTTGCTGCAATTTTGGCTGTCCATCTTTCAGGGTACAGAAATATGCACCCAAATTTCTGGTAAGGTCTTCACATTTTGTCATTCCATCCTTGTCTGCTGTTAATATCCATCTTGCACTATTGTGGGAAATGAAGGTGCATTTGATCAATATTTGAAGAGGAGCAGCGAAACACTGTACAAGAGGGTGACATTCACTGTAATGTATAAATAGGACTTCCTGAGAGGGAGGGTGAGTTACTCTAAGAAAAAGATAAGATAGAAAGCAACAAACTCAGAGCAGTAACAGTCTAGCTAGTTCAGCCTCAATAGTGCATTACAGACACACAGTACCAAGAGAAACATGAATACCATCCAGTCCTTAGTCTAGCACAGTCTATTGATACAGTTGTAGCAGCATAGAGTATGATAGCGTCAGCATTCTTCCAAGGCATTGTTCTCTCAAAGCGTTTCTGTCCAGCAATGGACACTTGCGTGTGAAGTATCCTCACTCTATTCACTTACGACTTTAGTTCTACCATCCAGATAGCTCAGGTGCCATTTTCAGCCATCAAAAAAATGTTAAAAAACTACATTGAACCTTGCCACGATAAAGAGAGACCTACTGTATCATTTCAGACTGTTGAAGCATGTCAGGTAAGTTTTTTGCATGATTTACTGCTGTACAATTGTAGTTGAGTAGGTACATAAATCACCTTCCTTCAGCCCATTCAGTAAATTCTGAAGACTTTGAATTAAGAGCCGTAGCTTTATTGAAATATTAATCTGTTTAATTAGCATTGTCACAGCTTCTTGAGTAAATCTTCACTCCTATATTCAGCGGTTGTTGAATAATTTTCTGTTCATTCCTTGCAGTCCTGGAAATATGGTATCGTGAGAAGTAGAGATGCACACTTCCATGGAAACTTATTTTTCTGATTCTATTACAGCAGTGTAATCAAAGTAGTGCTACTTAATTTGTTACCTCAGTTAAGCAGAACTTGAATTGTTCTGAATACTTTGACAAGCAGCATTAAGTACTTTAAGTGAAGTTTACTGGTATATATGATATGACATTCATTTGCACATACTTCAGATGCATTCTGGAAATATATAGATGGTGCATTTAAATGCAAGATATTCTATTGGAGATAAATGTTATGTTTTATGCAATGTGATAAGAAGCCATGTTGCACGATTACAAATTGTACATGCAGTTTCATTTCATAATATATTCAAAAATCTGCAAATTGGGCAGACTGCCATGCTAAATTTCCCCATAGTGTCCAGGCTGTGCCGCCAAGATGGGTTAACCATGGTGAATTTGGGGTTACGGGGATGGAGTTGGGGGCTGGGTCTGGGTGGGATGCTGCAGGGTCGCTGCAGGCTTAATGGGCCCAATGGCCTCTTTCTGCACTGTAGAGTCTCTACATTTCTATGCACACTTGCCAGTTCAAAGGCCTTCTCCTTCATAGTCATCAGTGTGCAAACATCATTGGCTTTGGCCCTCTCCTTGGTGTTGTGGGCCTGTTTATCCTGCAGACAGAAGAGGAACACAGTGGTTCTCTGCACAAAGGTAGGCTGAGCATATAGGTTGTTGCCATTCCTCTGGCCTAAAGTGAGGACTTCTGGATGCATCCTCCATATGTTACCTCCCATGAGACATAGAGGGCACTGCCAACAATTGGCGAGTGTTTATTTGTCCTGCATTGGGGTCATAACCCTGTATGCTTTAGTGTTTCAAATGTTCATCTCAACAGTGCTTAAATGTCTTGAGAGTTCCAGCCTCCACCATCCTTTTACGCAGAGAATTCCAGGTACCCCAAGTCTCTGGATGAAAAACAATTTCGTCAAATGCCCTCTTAGCCTATTACTTCTAAACTTAAAATTGTGCCCCTGTCTATTAACCCTGCTACTAAGGGGAAAGGTTTCTCCCTGCCTCCTCTGTCTATGCCCTCAGAATCTTGTGCACCTCAATCAAATTCCCCTTTCAGCCTTCTATGCTGTAAGGAAAGCTACCTGAGGCTATCCAGTCTGTCTTCATAGCTGAATTGCTCCATGCCTTGACTAATATGGCATGTATCTCATATGCCTTTTTAACAATCTTACTATGAAAATACATATCAAGAACCCTCTGATCCTGTGTACTTCCTAGGTTCCTACCATTCAACATCTACTCCCTTGCCTTGTTAGTCCTCTCAAAATGCATCATCTCACACTTTTCAAGATTAAGTTAGATTTGCAACTGTTCAGCCCATCTGAGCAGCCCGTCTATATCATCTTTAGTTGAAGGCTTTCTGTCTCAATATTTACCATGCCATCAACCTTCATGTCATCTGCGAACTTATAGATCATACCTCCTATATTCGAAAGTTGTGGGCACACCAGTGGATACAGCTCCAAGTCACAAAAACACCCTTCACCACCACCCTCTGCTTCCTGCCACGAAGCTAATTTTGGATCTAAT
This sequence comes from Ginglymostoma cirratum, assembly GCA_024137785.1. Lineage (NCBI taxonomy): Eukaryota > Metazoa > Chordata > Chondrichthyes > Orectolobiformes > Ginglymostomatidae > Ginglymostoma > Ginglymostoma cirratum. The sequence goes on from JAHRHZ010000038.1 coordinate 4,537,540, forward strand.
TTGCCAAACTGCCCTGGATCCCATGGACCTTTAGCTTCTTAACCAGTCTGCCATATAAAATCTTGTCAAAAGCCTTGCTGAAGTCTATGTAAACTACAGCAACTGCACTACCCTCATATACAAACGCATAGTGCCAGCAGAGTTGAGTTTGGGCCAGGGCGGTACGTTGCGGCATCAGTGGTGTCTTCATTGGCAGAGTCCAGCAAGAAATCATATTGGCAAGGGCATCGGTGGAGGTGAGATGGCACCAAACAGTGGCAAATTTTGTTCCATTGGTGGCGGTGCAGCAAAGGCACTCCTGCCTGGCTACCAGCCCCATGGCGGAGCACTTAAAAAGAAGGACTGTAAGGTTGAACACTTCTTTTATTTCTCCCGCCTTTATATTCTATGCTTTGGTTTATTTTTCTGTGTTTTAAGATGGCTCTGGAAATTGGCAACACTATGTAACACTTTTCACTGCATTTTGTGGCAAAACACAAGTGGCAATAAATAAATCAAAAAATACAAACCAAAAAATATCAGATCACCTCAAAAAATTCAACCAAATTTGTTAGAGATGATCTTGACCTCACCAAGTCATGCTGGCTATCCTTGATTGATCCTTGCCTCTCCAAGTGAGATTAATTCTGTTTGGCGCTGGCACGAGCTAAGAATTGGCAGAAGGGCATCACAGCGACATCGACAAGGTGGGCCCAGCAGCAAAAGATGCAACTCTGACGTTGGTAGGTCTAGTGCCAGTAGCGGTGGCAGAGAAGAATCAACCCAGTGGAAAAAATGGCACCTGAAGAGTGGCAGCTTCAGCATTGGTTGGATCCTGTGTAGACAATGGTGAGGTGGTGGAGGAGCAATGGCGATGCCAGTGTCATTGATGATGAGCTAGCTTAGGACTGATGGACTCTCTTTAAGCTATAAATTTCTATTTTCTTATTCTTGAAACTATTCAAAATGGCAGTGGATTGTGGCAACAGTGGAAAGGGTTTTCGCTGCATTTTATAGTATTTCTCACTATAAAATACACTTGACAGTAAAATTCATTCAAATTTTTTCCAAAAGTTTCCAGTCCACTGATGGTGGACTCACTGGCATGTAGTTTTATACCTACCACACTTGTTGAATAGGAGGAACACAGCAGGCCAGGCAGCATCAAAGGATTAGGAAAGTTGACCTTTTGGATCAGGAAGAAAGGTCCTGACTCAAAACGTCAGCTTTCCTGCTCCTCTGATGCAGCCTGGCCTGCTGTGTTCCTCCAGCTCCACACTGTGTTATCTCTGACTCCAGCATCTGCAGTTCTTGCTATCTCTGAAAGCTTCATGAATAGTAGTACCACATTAGCTTTCCTCCAATCCTCTGGCAGCCCTCTGTGGCCAGAGAGGATTGGAAAATTAACAACAAAACTCCTGCAATCTCCTTCCTTGCCTCCCACAACAGCGAGTACATCTTCTCTAGGCCTGGGACTTTATCCACTTTCAAACCTGCCAGACTCACTAATACCTCCTCCCTCACAATGCTAACTCCTGCCTGATTTCAATACCTACATTGTCCTTTTCTAAAGAGAATACTGACTTAAAGTATTCATTTAAAACTTCAACTATATCTTCCAGCGCTACACACAGATTGCCACTTTGGCCCCTAAGGGCCCTATTCTTTCCCCGGTTATCCTCTTGCCCCTATTATATTTATAAGTTGCCTAGGGCTTTTCTTTAATATTACCCACCAGTGCTTTTTCATGTCCCCGTATGGTCTCCTAATTTCTTTTTCAAACAATCCCCTGCATTTTCCACACTCTTCAAGCACATCCACCGTTTTGAGACTTTAGTATCTACTATTAGCTTTCTTTTTGTCCTTATACCATCCTGTACATCCCTTGACATCCAGAGTTGCCTGAACTTGTTCCACTTTACCTTTATGGGAACATGTTGACTCTGCACTCTCAATATCATCCTCTTGAATGTCTCCCATTGCTCTGATATGGATTTTCCTGCAAGTGAACTGCTCCCAATCCACTTTGGACAGATCCTGTCCTATCTTATTAAAATTGTCCTTCCCGTAATTCAGAACATATATTTCTGTTTCATATTTTCCTTAAATCTTGCTGAATTATTGTCATTATCACCAAAATATTCCCCCAGTTGCATTTGACACGTGCCTGACTTTGTTCCATAAAATTAGATGCAGTGCCATCTCCTCATTTGTAGGACTTTCTTTATGGTGGTTTAAAAACTCGTCCTGGGTGCATTTAGAATTCCACCCCTCTAAGACAATCATTCTCAGTTAATAGTGGAGAAATTAAATTCCCCTACTATTATTACTCTGTCATTTTTACACTTCTCTGAGATTTGCTTAAATATGGGTATTTCTATATCTTCCTGCTTGTTTGCAGAGTCTATAGTACACCCCAGCAAAGTGATTGCCCCTTTTGTCTTTTTTAGTTCTACCTATGGGCCTAATTTTAGCAACCTTCGAAGATATTATCCTTCCTTCCTACAACAACTGACTCCTTGATCCATATTGTGACATCACCTCCTCGTTTACATCACTCCTCCAACCTCATCTAAAGATTCAATACCCTGGAATATTGAGCTGCTTGTTCTGTCCCTCCCTCCCTGAGCCATGTCTCCATAAGCAAGTATATCACATCTCCATGCAAAAATCAACACCCTCAATTTATCTGCCTTAGTCACAAGACTCCTTGTTTCAAAATAAATGCCATCAGTGCCTTAACCTGACTATATCTGTTCTGGCTGTCTGTTCCTATTCTCACGAGCTTGTGGCATCAGGAGTACCCCAAAGATTACAGCCTAAAATCATGTTCAAGACCTCATCCCTCTATCTTCCTATGTTGTTGGTCTCAATATGAAGCACAACCTCTATCTGCTAGCCACACTGCCCGCCTCGCCCCCTCCCGTGCCTCCTTCAGAATGCCCTGCAGCCATTCAATGACATCCTTGAGCCTGGTCAAGAGAGGCAACACACCATCCTGAAGTCATGCCTGCGACCACAGAATGCCTGTCTGTACCCCTCACTTCTGAACCTTCCGTTATTGTTCTCCATCTCTTTCTGCTCCCCGCTTATGCATGTTGAACTTCCTAAAACAAGCATCACTTTCATTTTCCAAAAAAAAAAACTCTGCTGTTGAATGAGATACACTCTGGAACTTTCCTAAATACTTGTCTTCCACCCTACTTCTTACTGATGGTCTTTCCCTCTCTGGCTGCGTTTCCTTGAGCTGCGGAATGACTACATCTAAAAATGTGGTGTGCATATAACTCTTGGCATCGTGGGTGCATTATTGTGCTTCCAGCTGATGCCCAAGCTGATCAATCAGTGGCACATTCTGCAAATGTGGTCGTTCCGACTGCCAGGAGCATCTAAGAGCTCCCACACACTCCAGGTCATACAACACACAGGACTAAACTTCCTTGCCATACCTAGCCATAGTTTTAAATGTATTTTCTTTACATGAACTTTCCTTCCCTTACCCACTTTTGGCTTACTGAAGCTACTTTATATTAGTCCTGACTTTCAACTATTTCTGGTGCTTCATAATATACTTTTCTAATTTATAGCAATTTATAGATCATCCATAACAGCAGTTTCTTACGAGCCATTGAACGTATAGATTTTCTGAGATGTCAATCTTACTTTTCAACAGGACTTGTCTGCAGGACACTCTTTCCAGATTGCTTCACTGTGATGCTGACTGCAGGGCACTCTTCTCAGGTTGCTTCACTGTGTTGTTGATGGCAGGATACGGTTTCTGGCTTTTTTTGTTGCAAAAATATACTTTATACATAAAAAAAACTTTATTAATAGAACAGTTCTACACAGTGCTTCATTGCCCACCCCTGCAACAGAGGTGAATGAGCCAGTCATCTCCATATCTTGCAAAGATTTGTAGCGTGGGTTGTGGGTGAGATTGTTGACTTGCTCGCCGAGCTGGCTGGTTATAGTTAAGATGTTTTATCCCCATGCTAGGTAACATCGTCAGTGCTGCCTCCAGTGAAGCGATTTCGTTCCACTCTAGTTAGTATTTATATGAACCAGTCTGTTGAGGTGGTTTTGTGTCATTTCTGGTTCTTTTTTGCAAGGGTTTGCATATGTATACCGCATACAAACCTTTGCAAAAAAGAAACAAGAAATGACACAAAACACCTCAACATACCAGATCATACAAATACTAAGCAGAGTAGAACAACATCGCTTCATCGGAGGCCACGCTGATGATGTTATCTAGCATGGTGATGAAATGTCTGAACTATAACCAGCCAGCTCGACGAGCAAGTCAACAAGCTCCAAATTGCTCACTGTCCGGCAGCCACATGATGCACCCTTATATCAATTAAGACTCCTTCACCCTTCATTTCAACATCACCATCAGGGCTTCCGTGGTTGGTCCCAGGAAATCACACTTCCTTCTCAGGCTTCCAGTAATGCTTCTGATCCAAAACCTACTGCAGTCCGAACATTGGCACCGCCCTGATTGGCCATCAACTCATGGAGGCACATTCGTTGCCTTCAATGGCCCAGGAACTATGATGTTTGGCTATGAACTGCTCGCTAGGAATTTTAGTTGCGTGGGGATCACCACCATTAAATGTAGTACTGTGAGTCTAACCCCCAAATATAAGGTAATTATTCTAAACTAATTCTAATGGGAGTGCTGCTGCTGAGCCATTCCTGGTGGTGGACAGTGAAATTCCCACGTCAGATTCATATTGAATTATCTTTTAATTCTTTTTTGTAGTGTGGGCATCACTAACAAAGCCAGCATTTGTTGCACATCCTTATTTGCCCTTTGAACTGAGTGATTTCAATCATGTTAGAGGGTAGTTAAAATTTAACTGCATTGCTGTGGGTTTGGAGTAACATGTAAGTTCAGACCAGGTAAGGACAGCAGATTTCCTTCCCTAAAGGGCATTAACGAAACAGATAGTTTTTGCAACAATTAATGATACTTCCACTGTCACTATTGTTGATCTTAGCTTACAATTCAAGATTTGTTAGTTGAAGTAAAATTCCACCAGCAGGATTTTATTTGTTGTTTACAGAATACTGTGTTACTCTTCCAGTGACATCATCACAATGCCACTGTCTCTCCCATTTAGTGAAAAGAATTAGTTGAGTCATTTGTTTTCATTTAGATTCCTGAAATCTAGTGTAATATCTTTTGATGCTGCTTACCTGTTACATCTAGCAAACTCTTCCCTAGCTTGCAGCCAAACCTCAATGTGATAGTTTGTTCATTTACTTGAACAGATATGAGTCCAGAGTAGGAGTAGGTCATTTCAGCCCCTCCAGCTGACTCTGCAAATGCGTCACATGGCTCACGGTTTTTTATCTCATTCACCCTGTACTTGGTGATCTAATATTTTAGGGAATTGATGCCCCAGCGGTCATTTTGCAGCTGTACAGGTCATTGATTAGGCCACTTTTGGAATACTGCATTCAATTCTGGTCTCCCTGCTATAGGAAAGATGTTGTGAAACTTGAAAGGGTTTAGAAAAGATTTACAAAAATATTGCTAAGTTTGGAGGGTTTGAGCTAGAGGGAGATGCTGAATAGGCTGGGGCTATTTTCCCTGGAGCACTGGAGGCTGAGCGGTGATCTTATAGAAGTTTATAAAATCACGAGGGGCATGATGGGATGAATAGCCAAGGTCTTTTCCTGAGGATAGGGGAGTCTTAAACTCGATGGCATAGTTTCAACGTGAGAGGGAAAAGTTTTGAAAGAGACCTGGGGCCTCTTTCTCACACGGAGGGTGGTGTGTGTATAGAATGAGCTGCCAGAGGAGGTGGTGAATGCTGGTACAATTACAACATTTAGAAGGCATCTGGATGGGTATACAAATAGGAAGGGTTTAGGGGGATATGGGCCAAACACTGTCAAATGAGACTAGATTAATTTAGGATATCCGGTCGGCACGGACCAAAGAGTTTATTTCTGTGTTGTACAACTCTATGACTCTATGGAAATATTACTAGACTGTTATGCAGAAACTCAGCTAATGTTTTGGGCAAACTGAGATAACAAGGTGTAGAGCTGGATGAACACAGCAGACCAAGCAGCATCAGAGGAGCAGGAAAGCTGACATTTCGGGCCTTTGGGCACACAAGTTCAAATGTCACCACAGTAGATTAAGGAGTTTAAATTCAATAAAAATATCCGGAATTAAGAAGCTATTGATGACCGTGAAACCATTGATACTTGTAAGAAAAACCCATCTGGTTCATTAATGTCCTTCAGGGAAGGAAATCTACCAGCTTCACATGTCTGGCTGATGTGTGACTGCAGAGCTATCTCAATGTGGTTGACACTCAACTACCCTCTGAAATGGCCTGGCAAGTCACTCAGTTGCAACAATCGCTACAAAGTCTCAACAAAAAAAAATGAAACCTAGGCACTGAAAAGGACACTCACAAAAACAGCCCTGTCAACCCTGCAAAGACCTCCTTACTAACATCTGGGGGTTAGTGTCAGAATTCGGAACACTGTCTCACAGACTAGTCAAGCAACAGCCTGACATAGTCATATGTGCGGAATCACGCCTTACAGACAATAACACAAACACCACCATAATCATCCCTTAACATGTCCTGTCCCACTGGCAGTACAGGCCCAGCAGAGGTGGCGGCACAGTGGTATACAATCAGGAGGGAGTTGGACCGGGAGTTCTCACCATTGATTTCAGACCTCATGAAGTCTCATGGAATTAGGTTAAACATGGGCAAGGAAACCTCCTGTTAATTACCGTATACTCTCCTCCTTAAGTGATGAATCAGGACTCCTCCATGTTGAACAACACTTGGAGAAAGCACTGAGGCTGCCAAGGGCACAAAATGTACTCTAGCCGGAGGATTTCAATATCCACCATCAGGAATGACTCAGCAGCAGCACAACTGATCGAGCTGGTTGGGTCATAAACGACATAGTTGCTAGACTAGGTCTGCGGCAGATGTTGACGGAACCAACAAGAGGGAAAAGCATACTTGACCTTATTCTTACCAATCTGCTGGCTGCAGATGCATCTGTCCATGACAGTATCAGTAAGAGTGACAACCTCACAGTCCTTGTGGAGACAAAGTCCCAGCTTCACATTGAGAATACCCTCCATCATATTGTGTGGCACTATCACTATCCTAAACAGTACAGATCTAGCAACTTAAGACTGGGCATCAATGAGGCACTGTGGGCCATCAATGGGAAAAGAATTGTATTCCAATGCAATCTGTAAATCTCATGGCCTGGCATATTCCCCCACTCAACCATTACCATAAAGACAAAGGATCAACCCTGGTTCAATGGAGAAAACAGGAGGGCACGCCAGGAGCAGCACCAGGCATATCTAAAAACAAGGTGATGCTACCACCAAACAAGACTATTTGCACGCCAAATGGTCTAAGCAACAAGTGATTTACAGAGCTAAGCAATCTCACAACGAATAGATCATATCTAAGCTCTGTAGTCTTGCCACATTCCAATTGTGAATGATGGTGGACAGTTAAACAACTCACTGGAGGAGGAGGATCTATAAATATCGCCACGTACAGAAGTGGCAGCCATTAAAAGCATAATATTGGGAAAATGTATCTTTTTTGGAAGATAGAACATTATAAGCACTGTCGTGACTTACTCAACTTTGGAAAAGTTCATCTGGGTGGATCTGGGACCTGCCTTCTGCCAGTGGTGGATATCCCCAGTTAAGGCTGAAGCATTTGTGGTAATCTTCAGCCAGAAGTGCCGCGTGGATGATCCATAATGGCATCCAGTGGTCCCCAGCATCAAAGATGCCTGTCCTCAGCTAATTTAATTTACTCCACGTCATACCAAGGAACGGTTGGAGGCAGTGAATACTGCAAGGGTTGTATTCCAGCAACAGTATTAAAGACTTGTACTCCAGGACTTGCCACTCCCATAGCTGTAGCACAGCTACAGCACTGGCATCTACCCAGCAATGTGGACAATTGCATAGTTATATTCTGTACACAAAAAAAAGGACAAATCCAACCCAATCAATTACTGCCCCATCAGTCTAAACTCAATTATCAGTAAAGTGAAATTGCTATCCAACACCTGCTTAACATCAACATGCTCATTGATACCCTGTTTGGGTTCTGCCAGGACCACTCAGTTCCTGCCCTCATTCCAACCTTGGATCAAAAGCGCTGAATTCCAGGGTGAGGCGAGTGTGACATCGAGGACCCATAGCAAAACTGAAACCAATCGTTGGTTGGAGTTATACCTGACATACAGGAAGATGGATATGGTTGTTGGAGGTCAGTTATCTCAGCTCCATTGCACCTGTGCAGGAGTTCCTCAGTGTAGTGTCCTAGGCCCATTTATCTTCAACTGGTTTATCAACAACTTTTCCTCCATCATAACGTCAGAAATGGGGGTGTTTGCTGATGATTGTACAATTCTCAGCACCATTTGCAACTTGTCAGATATTGAAGCAGGCCATGTTCAAATTCAGCAAGATCTGGGCAGTATTCAGGCTTGGGCGGATAAGTGGCAAGTAGAATTCTTGCCATAAAAATGCCAAGCAATGATTATCTTCCATAAGAGACAATCTAACCACTGCCCCTTGACATTCAATGGTGCTACCATCACTGAATTCCCCACTATAAACATCCTGGAGGTTACCATTGACCAGAAACTCAACTGGACTCACCATATAAATACCCAGTCTCTACAAGAGCAGGTCAGAGGCTATGGATACTGTGGCAAGTAACTCACCTGCCCAAAGCCTATCCACTTTAGACAAAGCACAAGTCAGGAGTGTGATGGAATGCCTTGATGTCTGCAGCTCCAACAACATTCAAGAAGCTTGACACCATTGAGGACAAAGCAGCCTGTTTGATTGGCACTACATCCACAAGTATCTGCTCCCTCCACCACCGACGCTCCGTAGCAGTAGTGTGTACTATCTACAAGTTTTGTCCTGCAGAAATTCACTAAAACTTCTTCCCTGACCACTTCCATCCAGAATAATAAGTAGAGCAGATACATGTGAAAGCCATCACCTATAAGTTCCCCTCCAAGCCTCTCAACACTCTATCTTGGAAATATATCACTTTTTTTTCACTATCCCTGGATCAAAATCCTAGAATTCCCTCCCTAAGGGCATTGTAGGTCTACCTAGAGCACATGGGCTGCAGTGGTTCAAGCAGGCAGCTCATCACTACCTTCTCACTGGGAACTAGGGATAGGCAATAAATGCTGGCTAGCCATTGATGCCCACATCCCATTTGCGAACAAAAAATTGAATAAAAATGACTAAATGCACTATGGCATCCTCTTATTACAATAAGTTGACCAGTTTGAGAGATTGTTTTTCTAATTTAACTGATTAAAACCCTCAAATTGTTTCTTCTAAACATGTTATGCTTTACAAATAATTCCCGTCTGACATTTTGATAGATGAACAGTGTTGGTTAATAGAGTGTTCTTCTGTTTTCTGCATTTCACAGTGCCACAAATCCACCTCAGGCCGAAGGTAGGTCCCAGATCCATCCAGCTGAACTTTTCCAAAGTTAAGGAGGTCATGACAGTCCTTATAATGTTCTATCCTCCAAAAATACCATTTTCTCAATGTTATATTTTTAATATCTGCCACTTCTGTATGTGCATTGGCACACAGAAGAGCAGATGCTGAACATTTAAACAAAAAAGCTCCCAATGATTAACTCAAAGTATCTATTGTTTCCAAAACCAGTGAGAGATGCCATTCACAAGTACTCCAGTGACTCCTGCTGGTGTACACAAATGTTTGATGTGGATAGGACTGAGTTCAGGCATGATACTCCCACAGTTCAATATCACAAAATCTCTCAGCTGCAGAACTTCAGACAATTACTGGAAGAAGCTGAAAGTACACAACTGTCCGCACTTATCTGTAAAGAGTGGTACCAGATCACACAGTCACATGTGATAGCTTTTAAATGTTCTTTTGTGGCCTGTGTTGAACCTTTGGCCAGAGCTAGATTTTCTGCTGCTGACTAACATTTTAATTTCCATTGCTATTTTGCAGTTGACATGTTTTTAATTCACTCACTAAATGTGGGCATCACTCGCAATGCCAACATTAATTTGCCCTCGAGCAGCTGGTGATGAGCTTCCTTCTTGAACTGCTGCAGTCCATGAATACATCCACAGTGTTGTTAGGAAGGGAGTTCCAAGATTTTAGCCAGCAATAATGAAGACATGGCAAGATTCCCAACTCAGGATCATGTGTTACTTGGAGGGGAACTTCCAGTGACAGTGTTCGTATTTCTTTGCTGTGCTTCTTTTGCTGGGGGGTAGAAGCTGAGAGTTTTAGATTTACGGAGGATGTATCCTGGATAAATTGCTGCAGAGGCACGCTGCCTCCGCTGTGCACAGTGGTGGAGAGAGTGAAGGTTTAAGGTGATGGAGGAGGTTCCAATCAAGTGGACTGTTTTGTCTAGATGCTGTCAAACTTCTTGTCTGTTGCTGAAGCTGCATTATTTCAGGTGAATAGAAAGATTCCAGCATATTCCTTTGTGCCTTGTGTGTAGGGAAAGGCTTTGGAGCATTGGGCGATCAACCTGACTCATCTTCTGACCTGCTTTTGTAGCCACAGTGTTTATACGTCTGATTCAGTTAAATTTCTGGACAATGATGATGCCCATGATGGTGCGAGATTTAACAATACTAGTGCCATTGAAAATCGAGAGAATATGGAGACTCCATTGTTGGAGACAATCATTGTTTGGCACTGGCATGGCACAAATGTTACTCACCACTCATTTCATTGCATATCAGAATGGGCTACATCATTATCTGAGAAATGGAGAATAAGGTATGATCATTATGGAACATCTCCATTTTTGACCTTGTAGTTCTCGATGCTATGACACTATAATCCCTACATTGTGAATGCAGAATGAGCCTGATAGTCAAAGAAAACTTGATTTGTACAGTCATTAATGGTATAAATATTTTAAATCAATCTGTTCAGACGTGTTATGACGTATCTTTGGAGCAGATGGAACTTGATCCCAGATCTTCTGGCCAAGAGTTAGGGACACTACCATTACCAAAAAAGCCCTGTAACATTTTTGCCTAGCTTCAAACCGGGGCTTCCCCCCATATATCATTAATGCAGGAACACTATGGAAACAGAAATGTCACTGGTATATCTTAAAGTAATACCGTACATCTCCAATAACATAATCAAACAGGTTTGCACATCTGAACCCAGCCACATTCCCTATTGATGTCATCGCAGTTACTCATTGTTAATCTTTTGTTAAATCAACAAAAGCTGACAGGGAAAACCAAAATCCAAAGGATGTTTGATTTTTTAGTGAGGCAATGAGTGCTACACTCTCTTTAAATTCAAGAACAGAATGATGCTTTGTCCTAACATATGGTTTTGATTTTCTAAAATCTCAGGTCATTAGTTCCTTTTACAAATATTACTGTACAATTTTGTTCACACAGATGCCTTAAATTATAATATACAAAAATGTAAAAAACTCCAGCATTTCTATAATACTTATGTATCCAGATATGGTTTTGCATCAGATTGTGAAATGCTGGCAATCAAAATAAGTAAACAAGCACAATTATTATCTGAAGGAGCCATCAGGGTCTGACTAAAGTAAGGTCAGCTAATGCAATCACTAGTCCCTTGATAACTTGTGATCCAGTGGAAATTCAATATAACAGTATTTCAATAATAAATGAATATGAAGGTATTTGGCTTCTTTCCTTATGTATAACAAATTGAATGCACATAAAATCTCTATCATATTGAAATAATAAGTGATTCTGTAGAAGATAAAATCCATCACTTTTGCTGTTTGGTTTCAATTTTAAAAGCTAGATAGCACTGTTTATCGTATGGTGGGCATCATAGCTTCATTTTAATTTGTGGCACTGAGCAGTGTCATTTGGCCTCCTGTGATTGAGCTAACTGAAAACTCCTATTCAATCCAAGTGCTTTTCAAATGTGAGGAGGGTTTCTGTATTTACTACCTTTTCAGGCATTTAGCCTCAAACCTCAGTCACACTCTGAATGCAATAAATTCTTCTCAACTTTCCTCTGACTCTGCTATCAGTTACTTTGATCTGTGTCCCTTGCTAATTAACCTCTCTGGAGGAGATCCATCTACGAATGGACCATGTTGTACAAAGCGAGAATCTATAATCAAATTAGCTAAAGATGTCTCCCGCATTTCCCGGAACACATCCCTCACGCCCCGTCCCCGCAACAATAACCAAAAAAGAATCCCCCTCGTCCTCACATACCACCCCACCAACCTCCGGATCCAACGCATCATCCTCCGACACTTCCGCCATCTGCA
>JAHRHZ010000038.1:4550265-4594725 GCA_024137785.1 Ginglymostoma cirratum
TCTATTTATTTCAGAACCCTCTTCCCCTCCCCCATTTCTGATGAAGGGTTTAGGCCCGAAACGTCAAGTTTTCCTGCTCCTATGATGCTGCTTGACCTGCTGTGTTCATCCAGCCCCATGCTTGTTATCTCGGATTCTCCAGCATCTGCAGTACCTTTTATCTCTAGCTAGAGATGAATTAACTACGTATATCAAAATCATATGTGGTTCACTTTGTGCTCCCTTATTTCCAGAAATGACCTAAATTAACAACAACTTACATTTATTCAGTATCTTTAATATGGAAAAATATCTCAAGGTTTTTCAGAGGTTTCAGGGAAAACAAAAGGCATGAAACTAATAATAAACCAGGAACAAAAATTTGACAAAATGGTGCATTTTAAGGAAAGCCTTAAAGAATAAGGCTGAGAAGTGTTGTTTCCTAGTTCTTTCAATTTCTCAGATTTAAAATCCTCATCTTTATTGTTAAATTCATCCATTGTCCATTCCTACCGATGTGCCATCCTGAAAAACACCCCTTATCCCTACTACTCTCTGCCTTCTGCCAGTCGGCCAATCCTCTATCATTGCAGCACATTGCCCCTCATTGGGCTTTTATTTAGCAGCCTTCTGTGTGGCATCTTATCAGGGGTTTTCTGGAAATCCAAATAAATCACGTCCACTGATTTTCGCTCGTCTAATTTGCTCGCTATTTCCTAAAAGAATTCTAACCGATTTGTTAAGCATAACCTGCCTTGAAGGAGCCATGCAGACGCAGCTCTATTTTACCACGTACTTCCAAGTACTCCACAAACTCTTCCTTAATAATGGACTCTAAAATCTTACCAATGACTAAGGTCAGGCTAACTAGTGTTTAGTTTCCTGTCTTCTGCCTTCTTCCCTCCTTAAACAGGGGTGTTACATTAGCCATTTTCCAGTCCTCTGGCACCATCCCTAACTCCAGTGATTCCTGAAAGATCACGACTAATGCCTCTACAGTCTTGTCAGCTATCTTCTTCAGTACACTGGAGTGTAGTCCATCTGGTCTGGGTGATCTTCAGATGTTTCAGCTTCGTCAGCACCTTCTCCTGAGTAATGGACACTGCACTCACCTCTGCCCTCCAACTCTTTTGAAGTTCTGGTATACTGCTGGTGTCTTCCACTGTGAAAACTGATGCAGAGAACCTATTCAGTTCTTCCACCCTCCATTACTACTATTACAGACTCATTTCCAATGGTCCAATGTCTACTATTGCCTCACTTTTACCTTTTAGATATCTAAAAAACTCTTGAAATCTTTATATTACTAGTTAGGTTACTCTCATATTTCATCTTATCGCCCCTTATTGCTTATTTAGTTATTCTCTGTTGGTTTTTAAACTCTTCCCACTCCTCTGGCTTCTTACTAATCTCCACCACATCTATGATTTTTCTTTCACTTTTATGCTGTCCCTGAATTCCCTTGTCAGCCATGGTTGCGTCGTCTTCCCCCAGTAAACTTCTTCCCAAACTACCTCCAAAGACTCTTGCCATTGATATTCCACTGTCTTCCCTGCTAGGCTCCCCTTCCAATCAAGTCTGGCCAGCTCCTTGCTCATGCCTTTCTAGTTATTTTAACTCAATTGTAAAATAATTACATCTGATTCAAGCTTCTCCCTCTCAAACTGCAGGGTGAATTCTATAACATTTTGGTCACTGCCTCCTGGGGGTTCCTTTACCTTAAGCTCCCTCAACAAAACTGCCTTATTACACATCACGAAATCCAGAATTGTTTGTTCCCTAGTGGACTCTACCACAAGCTACTCCAAAGATACACCATCTCATAGACATTCTATAAATTCCTTTACTTGAGATCTGCTACCAACTTGATTTTCCTAGTCCACCTGCATATTGAAGTCCCCTATGATTATTGTAATAGTGCCTTTCTTCCATGTATTTCCTATCTCCTGATTCAGTTTCTTCCTCACATCCTGACTACTGTGAGGAGGTCTGTACACAACCTTCATTCGGGCTTTTTTTTCCCTTTGCGGTTCCTCAGTTTTACCCACATAGATTCTACACATTCTGACTCAACATCATTTCTTGCTATCAAGTTAATTTCACTTCTTACTACCAAGACAAGCCTGCCTCCCCTGCCCATTTGCCTGTCCTTTCAATAGGACATGTATCCTTGGACATTTAGTTCACAGCCTTGATCCCCATGCAGCCACATGTCTGTGATACCCGCAACATCGTTGCTGAGCTGCTCACTCTTAAGAAATGCTTTTACCAACTTATGTCTGATTTGTAGATTTGGCAAACTGGAAAGCTGAGAAGTTGAGTCGAAACTTCGAAGTTGTATTTCCACAGCTGTTCACAAGAGTAGGATAATTGATGACAGGAAGCCACATCACGTTACATCCTGAAATAAAACCAGTCTTTATGTTTACATATAGAAAAATTCCTCATCCACTCTTGCAAAGTTAAAGAAGGAAATTGGCTCAGTGGATTATTTCACCCATGATGGAAACATCAAGCTTGGGCTTGGAGATGGTTCCAATACCAAAACCCAATGGATCTATCAGAATCTGCATAGCTTTTACACAGCTGAGTAAAACAGTTGAACACCAATTTCATTCTAAGTAGTCTGCAGACAAGAGCTTGAAAAGAATTGGGGAAGAGTTCAATCTTCATGAAGCGCATGCAAATAATGTTTTTTGACAACTGCCCCGAGATGAAGAATCTAAGTTGCTCACATTCTTCATTACTCTGCAAAACTTTGCTTCAAAACATTAAACAACAGCATTGCATCAGGACCAAAAATCTTTCAGAGGACAGTGTCAAGCTCCTTGAAGGACTGGATATCACATGGATCATGTGCCGATCCACAGATCCATACAGACAGAACCTGGCACAAGGCAATGAGTTGCGCTACAACACCTCCAGGAAGCAGAACTAACAATCAACAGTGAATGCAAAGTCTCACAGCTAACTGTCAATTTCACTCAGCAAATTGTGGATCAACCCAAAGTTTTCAGTTGATCAATGTTGGAGAGATTGGACAAATCGAGTCTTCAGTCTGTGTAGTCGTACCGAGGTGGTCTTTATTCAAGCTTGTACCAACACTGTGAGGAAGAGGCCTTAGAGTCAAGCTGCAAGACACTTCTCCATTTACAACTCAAAACAACATATTTACACATTTTTGCATCGCAATGGTTACATGCAACATTGGTATAAAATAAACTATATTAATCCTTTACAACAAAAACAGGATACAGATTATTTTCTTGCAAGGTGCTGAATCCTGTAATTTCAACAGGACTTCCAATTCTGTATATTCTTCATGAGTTATGTGTCCCCACCATCTGCTCATAGTACCCAAGCCTTCCCTTATGATTAATGCTTGCGTGACCATACGGATGGTCTCTGAACCCTAAGTAACTGCTGACTGTATTGGGTAATGCTAATGACCTGCATTCTAGGGGTCATGTGGCTTGACCTTCGTGTTCAACAGAAATAACTGCTGCTGCTTCAGTTAATTGCTAATTGTTCCCTTGTATGGATATATCTCAGCAAACTGCTTGTTGTTGCCCACAAACCATTAAACTCCATTTGCCATTTCTCGGCCCACTCCCCCTCTGATGGTGAGATCCTCAACAGCAGGGATGCAAGTGTAAGGCTGGAAGGAGGTACGATCATCAGAAATAGCAAGTTAAAGAGACAGGTCAGGCTGGAACAGAACAGGGAGCAAGGAATGCCTGTTGGGTTAAATTGCATCTATTTCAATGCAAGAGGGCTGGCAGGTAAGGCTGATGAACTCAGGGCATGGATACGTACGTGGGGCTAGGATATTATAGCTGTTACAGAAACATGGCTAAGGGAGGGACAAGACTGGCAACTTAATGTGCCAGGGTACAGGTGCTTTAGGTAGGACAGAAGTAAGAGGAAAGAAGGGAGGGGGAATTGCATTTTTGCATAAGGACAGTGTCACAGCAGTAGTCAGAGATGAAATAACTGAGGGATCATCCAGAGAGGCTTAGTGGGTGCAGCTAAGAAATAAGAAGGGAATTGTGGCATTATTGGGGCAGTACTAGAGCCTCCCAAATAGCCAACGGGAATTAGATGAACAAATAAGTAGGGAGATTGGGGAGACTTGCAGGAGCAATAGGATTGTCATAGTGGGGGATTTTAATTTTCCTAACATAGACTGGACTGCCATAGTGTTAAGGGCTTAGATGGGGTGGAATTTGTTAAGTGTGTTCAGGAAAGTTTCCTCAAGCAGTATATAGAGGGTCCTACTCAGGAAGGGGAAAAAGTCGACCTACTCTAGGGAAATAGGGCAGGACAAGTAACTGAGGTGACAGTGAGGGAGCACTTTGGAACCAGTGACCATAGTTCTATTAATTTTAAAATAGTTATGGAGAGGGATAAAACTGGTCCACAGGTTCAAGTCCTAAATTGGGACAAGGCAAATTTTGATGGAATTAGACAGCAGCTTTCCCTGAAAGTTGCCACTCAGGTTGATAGGGTTGCGAAGAAGGCGTGCGGTGTACTAGGTTTTATTGGTAGAGGGATTGAGTTTCGGAACTGTGAGGTCATGTTGCAGCTGTACAAAACTCTGGTGCCGCCGCACTTGGAGTATTGCGTACAGTTCTGGTCGCCGCATTACAGGAAGGATGTGGAAGCATTGGAAAGGGTGCAGAGGAGATTTACCAGGATGTTGCCTGGTATGGAGGGAAGGTCTTATGAGGAAAGGCTGAGGGACTTGAGGCTGTTTTCGTTCGAGAGAAGAAGGTTAAGAGGTGACTTAATAGAGACATACAAGATGATCACAGGATTAGATAGGGTGGACTGCGAGAGCATTTTTCCTCGGATGGTGACAGCTAGCACGAGGGGACATAGCTTTAAATTGAGGGGTGATAGATATAGGACAGATGTCAGAGGTAGATTCTTTACTCAGAGAGTAGTAAGGGCATGGAATGCCTTGCCTGCAGCAGCAGTAGACTCGCCAACTTTAAGGGCATTTAAATGGTCGTTGGATAAACATATGGATGATAATGGAATAGTGTAGGTTAGATGAGCTTCAGATTGGTTTCACAGGTCGGCGCAACATCGAGGGCCAAAGGGCCTGTACTGCGCTGTAATGTTCTATGTTCTATGTTCTATGTTCAGGGTTGGATTGGAGTGGTTAGTTTGCAGACAAAGGGACCTCCGGCAAGTGGGAGGCCTTTAAAATTATGATAGCTAAAGTATGGCGGAAGAAAAACAATGACATTCAAGTTTCACTTCTGAGCAATCTTTCTTTCACTCAGTTCTAAAATGACTTAGCTCCATGTGAATTCCCCATGGGAAGAGGCCTGAGAACGCACTCCATACTCTCTCACATATACTCATGCTGCATTAACAACATAATGTTTGAAAAATGTGATGGAGAAAGAAGATGAATACTTCTCTAGTCAGATGCGGAACAACAATAAATGTCACAAAGCACTGAACCAACCAGACCTCTAAACAGGAGAGCCAGTTTGGATTTGAGATCAAACTTGTTAACAAGTGGTGAAACAGACATCACGTCCACTGTCCTTCCTCATTGAAACTGAAAATGGAATGGTTCAAGAGAACAGATGTGCACTCATTTCTCCACACAAGCAGCTTTCTATACAGTCAAAGAAGTCATCAACAGTCAAATGGACCAGAGATGCTGCCTTCATCAACATGTCCAGACTTTTTTTATTTTAAAAACATACTTTATTCATAAAAAGTCATCTAAAAGTACATACAAAGATACTAAACCAGTTCTGTCTTTGCAGAGAAAAAACAACAAATAAAACATTGGAATTTTGACGTTTATCAGCGCTACCTTACTGTTGTAAAAACATTTTCTATTTATGCAGGATACTAATGTTCATTTTGAGGCAATGAGAGGGTCTGACAACTAATCGGACAACCGTTATACTTCAGCAGAAAGACCATAAATGGTAATCTTTCCCCAGTACATCTTGGTGGTAGCTGCCCCAAGCTTTAGTGTATCCCTCAACACGTAGTTCTGGACCTTGAAATGTGCCAATCTGCAACACTCAGTCAATGTCAACTCTTTACTCGAGAAGGCCAACAAGTTTCAGGCAGGTGAAAGAGAGTCAGTGAGTTGATGGTCCACCAGGCGTGGTCAATGTTTGTCTCAGTGTGCATCCCGGGGACCAGCCTATAGAGCACAGAGTCAGCATCATGGAGCTGCTCAGGACAAACCTTGACAAAAACAACTGCATCTTTCTTTGGTAACAAGGTGTAGAGCTGGATGAACACAGCAGGCCAAGCAGCATCAGAGGAGCAGGAAAGCTGGTGTTTTGGGCCTACACCCTACAACTGAAATGGGGGAGGGGAAGGGGGTTCTGAAATAAATAGGGAGAGAGGGGGAGGTGGAAAGAAAATGGACAGAGGAGAAGATAGGTGGAGAGGAGACACACAGGTCAAAGAGGCGGGGATGGAGCCAGTAAAGGTGAGTGTAGGTGGGGAGTTAGGGAGGAGATAGGTCAGTCCAGGGAGGACAGACAGGTCAAGGGGGTGGGATGAGGTTAGTAGGTAGGAGATGGGGGTGGGGCTTGAGGTGGGAGGAGGGGATAGGTGAGAGGAAGAACAGGTTAGGGAGGCGGGGACGAGCTGGGCTGGTTTTGGGATGCGGTTGGGGGAGGGGAGATTTTGAAGCTTGCGAAATCCACATTGATACCATTGGGCTGCAGGGTTCCCAAGCGGAATATGAGGTGCTGTTCCTGCAACCTTCGGGTGGCATCGTTGTGGCACTGCAGGAGGCCCAGGATGGACACGTCATCCGAGGAATGGGAGGGGGAGTTGAAATGGTTCGCGACTGGGAGGTGCAGTTGTTTAGTGCGAACCGAGCGTAGGTGTTCTGCAAAGTGCATCCCAAAACCAGCCCAGCTCGTCCCCGCCTCCCTAATCTGTCCTTCCTCCCACCTATCCCCTTCTCCCACCTCAAGCCCCACCCCTATCTCCTACCGACTAACCTCATCCCGCCACCTTGACCTGTCCATCCTCCCTGGACTGACCTATCTCCTCCCTAACTCCCCACCTACACTCACCTTTACTAGCTCCATCCCCGCCTCTTTGACCTGTCTGTCTCCACTCCACCTATCTTCTCCTCTATCCATCTTATATCCACCTCCCACTCTCTCCCTATTCATTTCAGAATCCCCTTCCACTCCCCCATTTCTGAAGAAGGATCTAGGCCTGAAACGTCAGCCTTCCTGCTCCTCTGATGCTGCTTGGCCTGCTGTGTTCATCCAGCTCTACACCATGTTATCTCAGATTCTCCAGCATCTGCAGTTCCTACTATCTCTGAGGCATCTTTCTTTGGACCTTCTTTGAAAAGGTATATTCCAGAAGACGATATGTGATAGTCTGTTCACTCACACAGCTGTTTTAACAACAGCATGCGATGGTGCACAGACACCAGGCATGCATGAAGGATCTGACAGGCAATGCTCTTCTCACCACCTGATAAGCTACGTCTTGGAGCTTATTGGAAAGTTCTGGTGATGAGGCATTCTGCCAAATGACTTTTTGACAGTCTGCTCTGGGAACCTTCCAACAGGATCAACCCACTCCTTTTCCTACAGTGTCTTGAGGACATTCTGGGCTGACCACTTCCTGATGGACACGTGGTCAAATATGGTTTTCTTTGCAAATTTTTCCATGAGGGTCAGATAGCACAGAACAGTCCAACTACTTGGAGCGTTCCACAGCAACAAGGCCAGACCATCCTTCACATCACTGGGACAGGTAGAACCTCAATACAAAGTGATTCTTGGTGTTTGTGTACAGAGAATCATCCGTGCACAGCTTGATGGCAGCCTCACACAAAGGTAGCCATCAGCATGAGTGCGGCATTGGTTACATCTTCCTCCTTTTATCCACAGCATTGTACATAGTGTCCCTGCAAACACTTTGATCTCCAGATGAAGTGGAAAATGGCTCGGGTGACTGCTAAGGCACTGGCTTATTTCAAAAATATACTTTATTCATAAAAATATCTTTATACACATATATAGTGTCTAAAGTAGTTCAGGTCTGTCTCGTAGCATACAAATAAACAAACAAACATTGGAGTTTGATTATATCCAGCACACAACCGAAAGGCATTTCTTACTTGAACAAGACTATATTTACATATATTTGAGAAAAGATGGCTTGATTGTTAAATTGGAGCCATCTGTCAACTCTCTTCCTGGCCAGCACAGTCTGACAGACCACACAGAGGACTTGAATCGATCAGATAGACAGGTGAACCTGCCATTAAAGTGGTTGTCCCTGTAAAAAAAGTTTAAAATCAGAGACTGTGGCAAGATCTATTATAATAGGTAAAATCAGAAACTTGGGGAGTTGTAGCATTCGGGCTAAATTGTGACAATAGTATGCTAATGAGACAATGATTACAGAAAGTGATGCAATATCACACAATCTTGCACTCTTACAGCCTTATGGCAGGGTGAAGCCACAGTGACATGTTTCTTAAGTACAGTTAATGTTTTCCTTAACCTCAGCAAACTTTGTCGTTATTCTTCAGCAGCACAGCATGGCCAAGAATATTAAAGAATCCACAATTTTCTAACTTGGAAGTGTGAGTGTTGCTGAAGCGTTGTTAATATCAAACTAACTTGATGTCATTAAGCTGTAATTTTCTTGTATTCTTACATGATTTAAGATGAAAAGATCAAAAGGAATTACAAGCTGTCTAGAAAGAAATGGTGGGAGCTGATCTTAATGTGTGGAAGCTATTTGCTCAGCAGTAGAAAAGGCAACATTTCCTAAGCTCAGCTACAGACAAACTGTTTAGCTGATTTAGAAAATACACTGAATTGTTTATCTCCAAGTCTTTGTCAACATTTGTATTGATTACATTAACATTTCAGATTAACCAGGTTTCAGTAAGTATGTTAAGGGTAAAGGTCACCATTCTCACAACTGAACCAATGAGAGACACAGATCATTTATCTGATAGAATATAAAAATGACTGATACCAGAAAAGTAGGAGAACTTTGAATTCTATTGTCACTACAACAGGTAATTGATCTGTAATAGTTTGTCATAAATGTTATAATGTAGCTATAGCGTATTAATTCTGAGTAACTAGAAAGAAAGAGTAATCTAAAATTTAAGCAAGGCAGTTAGAAAAGAATATACAAACACGATTGAAAGTTAGGTGATTTGTAGAAGGTGCTTTTATTACACAATTCAGTGGAATTTTTTTGCTCTTGTCCATCTTTTACTTTTAGAATTGTGTACTCTGTATTTTCAGTAAAATATTCATAATATTTAAAATGATATTGAAATTTAAGTTGAAAACAGAGACATGTGAAACTGAGGACAGAAAATTGATAACATTTATTGAAAATAAATTGAAAGAATTTCTAAGATTCTGTTCAAGTTGTTTGCCATAATAATCATAACCTATCAATGCTGCAAATGAAAGTTACAGAAATGCATTAGTTATGATCTCAGGTACAGTCATAAAATTGCAGTTCTAAAGGAGTTGCTAAATTATCATTAAATGTGTCAGAAAGTGATCCTATTTTTACTTGAATTGGCAGTAACTCAAATTTGTGAAATCTGAGATGTAAATAAAAGTGACTGCAGCTTCTGCTTGGTATGGATGTCATTTAAAACTTACAGTTTGACATTCTAAAAATGAGATGTCATGTTTATTAACATGTATAATAAATAATTGTTTTCATTCTTGTCCACTCGTTTGTGTATAGTTGGAGTTTTAAAAGGATCTAGGCACTGTTTGTAGTTATATTCCAAAGAATAGCAGGATAATGTAATTCAAATTCCTAGTTCCTGCAGCACTTCTCTTATAAAAGGCAAATCACCTTTTGTGAGACTTGGTTTCTTAATGAAAATCAGGATATATAGTTCATTTGTATTAGCAAACTACCACAAGTGGAGTACCGCAAGATAAGCTTCAATTATTTATGATCTAGATTGATGGTTTGCATAAACTGACTGTTCTGTAGCCAAATTTGTAGATGATGCAAAAAGCAAAGAGATATAAATTGATATGTGATTTCTAACAGGTGGCGTATAATGTGGGAAAAATACAAGCTGGTCCATTTTGACAGAATAGAAAAGCACAATACTCTTCAAGTGGAGAGAGTGCAGAATGATCTGGTAGAATGATCTAGTGTGGAGAGATTTAGGTGCACATGTACATGATTCACAAAATGTTAGCAGGCAGATATAGCAAGTAGTTAGGAAGGCAAGCAAAATGTTGGCTTTTATTACAAGGGGGATGTTATATAAAATTAAGGAAGTCTTACTACAACTATATAGGGCATTAGTAAGACCTCACCTATTGAATGCAATTTTTCTTCTAGTTACATTGAAAGTAGTTCAGAGACAGTTCACTTGACTGAATCCTGATAAGGTTTGTCTTACGATGAAAGGCTGAGTAGGTTTAGGTCCATGGAGTCATAGAGTTATACAGCATGGTAACAAACTCTTCAGTCCAACCAGTCCGTGCCAACCATAATCCCAAACTCACCTAGTCCCACCTACCTGCGCTTGGCCCATATCCCTTCAAACATTTCTTGTTCCTGTACTTATCTAAATGTCTTTTAAATGTTTATCCATACCAGTATCCACCACTTTCACTGAAAGTTCATTTCACACATTAACCACTCTGTGTATAAAAAAAAAATTACCCCCTTGTCCTTTTTTAAATCTTTCTCCTGTCACTTTAAAAATATGCCCCCTAGTCTTAACATTCCCCACCCTAGGGAAAAGACACCTGCCATTCACCTTATCTATAACCCTCATGATTTTATAAACTTCTATAAGGTCACCCCTCAACCTCCTACACTTCAGTGGAAAACATCCCAGCCTATCTAGCCTCTCTTAATAACTCAAACTTTCCACTCCCAGTAACATTCTGGTAAATCTCTTCCGAACCCTCTTCAGCTTAATAATATCCTTTCTATAATTGGACGACCAGAACTGGACACAGTACTCCAGCACAGGCCTCATGAACATCTTGTACAACTTCAATATAACATCCCAAGGCCGAAACACAAAGGTCTGACCAATGAATGAGTGCTAAATGCTTTCTTAACCATTCTATCTTTATATGATACAGACTTCAAAGAATTATGTAACTGAATCCTTATGTCTCTCTGTTCTACAACACTCTCTGAGGCCCTACTTTTAATTGTATAAGTCCTGCCCTTGTTTATATTACCAAAATGCAGTACCTCACATTTATCCAAATTAAACTCCATCTGGCACTCATTGACCCAATTGATTAAGATCTCTTTGTAATCCTAGATGACCTCTTCGTTGTCCACCATACGACCGATTTTGGTGTCAGACACAAACTTACAAACCATGCCTTCTAAATTCTCATCTAAATTATTTATACGAGTGACAAACAAAAGTAGAACATTTATTGTAATTTGCAGGAATGCGTGGGATCTTATTGAAACATATAAGACTCAGAAGGAGCTTGACACAGCGGTGCTGAGAGGATGTTTATTCTTGTGGGGGAATCTCAAACTGGGAGCACAATTTTAAAAATAATGGCATTTGTATTTAAGATGGAAAACAGAAATTTTCTATCTGAGGGTCAGTTGTATTTAGAATTCTCTTCCACAGAGCAGTGGAGGCGAGGTAATTGAATATATTCCAGGCTGAGCTAAACAAGTTCTTGATTGACATGGGAGTCTGGGGTCACTGGGGGCAAGCAGGAAATGTTGTTAAGGGTATAATCAGGTCAGCCATGACTTTATCATAATAGCTCAGTGCACTGAATGTGCTGTTCCAATTTCTTCTGATCTTATGAGTGACAATTAGAATTTTTGCCTCCCTACTCACTCCTAGAAGGACATGGAAAAAAAGCGAAATAACCAAAAATGGAGAGAAAAAATTATTTTGCTGGGTAAATTAATTCTCCAAACATGTAATTTAACATCAAAAAGATTGAATGCTCTTCTTCCTTCTCTTGAAATCCTAACCTTATAAAAATGTATAGAAATAATCCCTGGATAACTGGTATATTTGTTGATTCTAACTTTAGTAGTCTGGGCTCTGTGGTCCTCTGTCAGTTATCACATTGTACTTTCTTTCTTTCTGATTTTGTCACACCACCTCAGTCTTTGCATGCTGTGTTTCTGACTGTCTTTTTGTTGCAGCTTTGTTCTCTCTTTCTTTTCACGATACATATCTTCTGCACCCTGTCCATCACTTTACATTTTTATTCCACTCTAACATTCTGCATGTTGTCTCCAATAATTTGTTTTTCTTCCATTCTGTTGAGCCTTTCCTTTTTTCCCTTTTCTGTAATGCCTCTCTACATGTTCTTCCTGCTTTCAATCTGTTTGCAATACTCTCTTGGTTTGCTGTCTGCTTTTCCTTCTGTATGTTGTTTATTTTTATTTTGTATTTGTGGCATATTTGTGGATTTTCCTGTTTCAGTGCATTCAGCACTGAATTTTTCTGGGTATTTCTTTCTGGATTAAAAATGAAAAGAGTGATGACTATTCTCCAAAAAGCTGACAAATACCTTATATATTTAAATCACCAAGGTGTTAGAATATGTTGGAAACTGACCTCAGACAAGTGATGTGATAAAAACATTTATACATTCAACAAAGTATTTTGAAGTCATAGCAAATGCACAAAATGGGTTAGTTTAATAACTACTATAAACATGTATGTTTGACTATTATTGATTCACTTCTCCAGCTATTACACAATAAATGCATAAATTTGTTAAAAGTTTGGATCAAGATGATAGCTTTGACAGGAGGAAGGTCCCATGGAAGTACAGAACAGATCAAGCATCTAAACATGATTACAAAGAGGTTTTCTATTCATTGTCTTGGACCAAAATTGAAAACTTATGTTGGTTAAAAATGCACTGTAGAGATCTCATGAAACTATGGCTTTTCTAATGAGGGTAACCTCATAATAAAGAAACAAAGGACTCCAGATTTAGTATCCAGCAACCCAAAAGAATACATTACTATTCCAGATAACAAGGTGTAGAGCTGGATGAACACAGCAGGCCAAGCAGCATCATAGGAGCAGGAAAGCTTGACGTTTCGGGCCAAGACCCTTCATCAGAAATGGTGGAGGGGAAGAGGGTTCTGAAATAAGTAGGGAGAGACGGGGAGGTGGATAGAAGATGGATAGAGGAGAAGATAGGTGGACAGGAGACAGACAAGTCAAAGAGGTGGGGATGGAGCCAGTAAATGTGAGTGTAGGGAGGGAGGAGATAGGTCAGTCCAGGGAGGAAGGACAGGTCAAGGGGGCGGGATGGAGTTAGCAGGTAGGAAATGGGGGTGTGGCTTGAGGTGGGACGAGGGGATAGGTGAGAGGAAGAACAGGTTAGGGAGGCGGGGATGAGATGGGCTGGTTTTGGGATGCGGTTGGCGGAGGGGAGATTTTGAAGCTTGCGAAATCCACATTGATACCATTGGGCTGCAGCGTTCCCAGGCTGAATATGATTTGCTGTTCCTGCAGCCTTCGGGTGGCATTGCAGTGGCACTTCAGGAGGCCCAGGATGGCCATGTCGTCTGAGGAATGGGAGGGCAGTTGAAATGGTTCGCGAATGGGAGGTGCAGTTGTTTATTGCGAACCGAGCGCAGGTGTTCTGCAAAGCAGTCCCCAAACCTCTGTCTGGTTTCCCCGATTCAGAGGAGGCCACAACGGGTACAGCAGATGCAGTATACCACATTGGCAGATGTGCAGGTGAACATCTGCTTGATGTGGAAAGTCTTCTGGAAAGGAAGAGGTAGGGTACCCGCATGGGCCCAAGCTATGCCTGCCTCTTTGTAGGTTACGTGGAACAATCCCTCTTCCATACCTGCACTGGCCCTAAAACTCACCTCTTCCTCCGTTACATTGATGACTGTATCGGCGCCGCCTCGTGCTCCCATGAGGAGCTCGAACAGTTCATCCACTTCACCAACACCTTCCACCCCAACCTGAAGTTCACCTGGACCATCTCTAACACCTCTCTCACCTTCCTGGACCTCTCCGTCTCCATCTCGGGTAACCACCTAGAAACCGATATCCATTTCAAGCCCACTGACTCCCACAGCTGCCGAGAATACACCTCCTCCTACCCACCTTCCGGCAAAAATGCCATCCCCTATTCCCAATTCCTTCGCCTCCACCGCATCTGCTCCCAGGATGAGGCATTCCACTCCCATACATCTCAGATGTCCTCGTACTTCAAGGACCGCAGCTTCCCCCCCGTAGTGGTTGAGAACGCCCTCGACCGTGTCTCCCACATTTCCCGCAACTCATCAGTCACACCCCGTCCCCACAATAACAACCAAAAAAGAATCCCCCTCGTCCTCACGTACCACCCCACCAACCTCCGGATCCAATGCATCATCCGCCGACATTTCTGCCCCCTCAATCCGACCCCACCACCAGAGACATTTTTCCCTCCCCACCCTTGTCTGCTTTCTGGAGGGACCACTCTCTCCATGACTCCCTTGTCCGCTCCACATTCCCCTCCAGCCCCACCACACCCGGTACTTTTCCCTGCAACTGCAGGAAGTGCTACACCTGCCCCCACACCACCTCCCTCACCCCCATCCCCGGCCCCAGGAAGACTTTCCACATCAAGCAGATGTTCACCTGCACATCTGCCAATGTGGTATACTGCATCCGCTGTACCCGTTGTGGCCTCCTCTACATCGGGGAAACCAGACGGAGGCTTGGGGACTGCTTTGCAGAACACCTGCGCTCGGTTCGCAATAAACAACTGCACCTCCCAGTCACGAGCCATTTCAACTCCCCTCCCATTCCTCAGACGACATGTCCATCCTGGGCCTCCTGCAGTGCCACTGCAATGCCACCCGAAGGCTGCAGGAACAGCAACTCATATTCAGCTTGGGAACCCTGCAGCCCAATGGTATCAATGTGGATTTCGCAAGCTTCAAAATCTCCCCTCCCCCAACCGCATCCCAAAACCAGCCCAGCTCGTCCCCGCCTCCCTAACCTGTTCTTCCACTCACCTATCCCATCGTCCCACCTCAAGCCGGACCCCCATTTCCTACCTACTAACCTCACCTCCCCCACCCCCCCTTGACCTGTCCGTCCTCCCTGGACTGAACTATCTCCTCCCTACCTCCCACCTACACTCACATTTACTGGCTCCATCCCCGCCTCTTTGACTTGTCTGTCTCCTCTCCACCTATCTTCTCCTCTATCCATCTTCTATCCACCTCCCCGTCTCTCCCTATTTATTTCAGAACCCTCTTCTCCTCCCCATTTCTGATGAAGGGTCTAGGCCCGAAACGTCAAGCTTTCCTGCTCCTATGATGCTGCTTGGCCTGCTGTGTTCATCCAGCCCCACACCTTGTTATCTCGGATTCTCCAGCATCTGCAGTATCTATTATCTCTTACATTACTATTCCACATCTGTTTTGCTTTCTTTTGCAGGTTGAAAACAAATGGCCATGCAGATCACATTTCTAACTATTTCTGTTGCAACATTCTTACTGGCAGTTCCTTGCTATGGAGACAGCTGTATATCAGGAATAAATCACAAAGCAGAGCCTGGTCCTGAACCAGGCATGAGGGAGTGCAATCTGTATTCTCAATGTAAGTTAAGGCAACTAATCCAAAGCCAAATCAAAGTTTTAACAGTCATGTGATTTTTTTTGTGGGAAAAAAAGACAAACATCAAGTTCATTGAAAAGTAAAGAACCAAACGAGATCAATCAAACAATCAATCTGGGACTTTGTTGAATATCTATCCAATTCTCCCATATTGCTCAACAGGATAACAGGTTGGCGATTTAGGATTAAGACAAGGAAGAATTTCTTCACTCAGAGGGTTGAGAATCTTTGGAATTCTGTACCTCAAATGTGCATGGATGCTCCATTGATAAGTTCAGTTCACTAAAAGTAATAATGCTCTAATCAGAAAAGAATAAAGGACTAGGGCAGGAAAATGCAATTGAGGTAGAAGTTCAGTTATGATTTTATCAAAAGGCAGAGCAGTCTTGGTTGGGCAGTACTGCCCATCCTCGCTCCATTTCTTATGTGATTCTGTCTACCTGACAAATCCCATCAGCACATTATTAATCAGTACAATTAAATATAAACAAACTGCACTCCTTCCCTATTTTTGCCTGCGTCTTTGTACATGATCATAAAGATTATAGCACCTCCTTCCTTCTACTGAGGCGCCTTTCCTTACATCTCCATATCATGAAGACAATAATATATGCAGATCACCAGTTTGAGGCATCAAACTATATTCAATTCCTCTTTATTTTTGCATTCAGAGATGTGCACTCTGCTGCCTGCGCTAGCTTTTATTGTCTGTCCCTAGTTGACCTTCAGAATGTGATGGTGAGGTAATGTGATGCTTTCTTTGACCATGGCAGTACATTTATTGTAGGTACAATGCTAGGGAAGGAGTTCCAGGATTTTGACCTCGTGAAGTCGAGTGATCTTTCATTTTGTGTTATTCCTATTTGAAGGAATTAGCCAGATCATGAGTAATATTCACAAATGGAGTTTGTGACCTTCTCAGAAAACATCATTGGTATTCCAAAGTATTGCAAATTTTAGAGAAGGCTCACTGACTTGCTTTTCCAAGTTATTTACTTGTTTTTCTCTCAACAGCTTCATGTTGTTTTTCTAACTACACTGAGCAACTGGCTGTGTCACCGGTCATTAAGGTAGACAATACATACTGGAACAGATGTGGTCAACTGAGTTCAAGGTAAGCTAACAAACATCTCAATAAAAAATATCAGAATTCTTAATTTCTTTTGAATAGGATTTGTTCCTTTTGGATGGAACTAGTCTAAGCTGTGATCATTGAAGATAGTAGTCAAGATTTTATAAAACAGGACTAGCAACCTGAAACTCATGAGTTCATGTCCCACTATAGCAAGTTGTGAAATTGACAGTTTTAAAAATCTGCTAACTTGCGCAGCACGTGCATTTAAAATGCCAGGCAATAGTCGGCTAAGTGCAGGTAAATGGGATAAGTACGGTTTGGTGTTTGTTGGTCAGCACAGACATAGTGGGCCGAAGGTGCTATTTCTATGCTGAACGATTATATGACTCTAAAATAGTCATGAAAGCTGTAAAAATACAATTAGCTCACCAAAGTCCTCCAGGCAAAGGACTTGCCACCATTCACTAGTCCGGCCAATGTGTTACTCCTCTTCCATACTAACAACAGCTACTTATAGTTACATAGCACCTTTAAGATTACAAAATGCCCCTGACACCTCACTAAGGTCTGATCACACACAAAAGGAACACAGAGCTGAGAAGAAAGATCTATAAAGGATGAACAAAACTTGGTAAATTTTTTTTTTTAGTTGAGGTCCTTTAGAGAGTCAATTTCACGTGTGGGACTTAGATCGCTAAGAGCATGGCCACCAGTGGTGATGGGAAGGGACAGAGGAAATCACAAAATATCAAAACTGTAAAAAAGGAGAGTTCAGCTGCGGTGTAGAACTGCAGGAGGTTACAACAGAAGAGTATAGCCATTAAGAAATTTATACTCAAGAATGAGAACGTTATCTATGTTGACGGCTTGGGGTCTGACATTGATAAGGAGAATGGGTGAGTGGGAATGGATACAGGTAGTAAGGTTATCAACAAGCTTAAGTTTACAGAGATTAAAAAAAGGAAAAATATCCTGGACAACATTGAAATAATTGAGTCCGAAAGTGACAAAGAGATAGATAGATGAAGGCTTCAGTGGCAGATGGACAACAGCAGAGCAGAAGATAGGTGATGTAATCAATATGCAGTTCTGAGGTAACGAGAAACATTTCTGTCCTCACAGATGCTGACAGACCTATCGCGTTTCTCCATTTCCAGTTTTTATATATAATGAAAGTGGAAGTTGGCAATGTTTGTGATGGAAAGTACATGGGCCTCATATTCTGCCTGAGGTGAAAGAGCATTGTAAACAATCTGGATTAGATTGAGACAATGACCAGGGATGGATGGAATCATTTGCGAGAGTCTGGCATTTGTGGTTTTACCTACTGTTTGCAGTCTGCCCTTTGTTTCTCTGGTTGAGGTTGTGGCTCATTAATGGTTGAATATCAGACTAGCAATAAGAAGCAATTTTTCATCGCAGAAGCAATGGAGCCGGGGGTGGGGGGGAGGTTGAATGAGGTGGTAAAGAGATGCAACTAGGTTTGAACAACACATTAGGAGTTGATATTTAATGCTCCACAGGCAATAATGGATGAGCGATGAACATTCTCATCCCAGTAATAAACATTTAAAAGCTACTTGGTCGTTGTCCTCTGTTTTAGCAGAGGATTAACTAAATTAAAATAAACAGGTTAATGTCTGAGCTAAAATTCACGCTGAAAATCTCACATGGATATGTTAATCTCTCGACTATGGTACGTGTGCAAATGTAGGACAAATAGTTACCATATTTTTGTCATACAAGCCATTTTTTAAAAAAAATTAATTTAGGAGCGTCGGCTTCCATTTATTGCTCATCCCTAGTTGCCATTGAGATGGTGGCAACGAATTGCCTTCATGAACCACAGAAGTACATTTCTTATTATAATGATACAAATAAGGTGAAATTATTCTATCTGACAGCAGGTTGTCATAGAATCATAGATGTCTATAGTACAGAAAAAAAACCCTTAAGCCTATCAAGTCTAAGCCAGTCAAAAACAGCCACCTAACTATTCTACTCCCATTTTTCAGCACTTGGTCTATTTTCTTGCGTGCAACAGCATCGCAAGTGTCATCTCTTCTGTAGTAAGATTATGAGAGTAAACATTCAACAGAACTGCAATAGATTGCAAAAAATATGGTAAAATGATTACTGATTAAATGATTTAATTCATTACTATAGATGTGAGGAGTATATGAAGAAAATAGATTGTTTCTACCATTGTTCACCTCATGCCTTCAACTGGATCAATCCCAATAACTCATATTCAATTGTTGCTGTTCCAATCTGTCTGAGCTTTTGTGATGACTGGTAAGATTTTTTGGAACATTCCTTTCTCTTGGAACTATTCCAGTTTTATTGTATTTTATCTTTTAGTTATGTGAAACACTGGTATTCTGTAAGAGTAAAACATTCTTCAGCATTACTAATCTATTACAGTACTGAGAGATACTGCACTGAAAGATGGTGTATTTTGGATGAGATATTAATTTGAAGCCCGACTTGTTGCTTCGGTGAATGTATGAGAATATGATGTGGAGGTGCCAGTGTTGGACTGGGGTGGACAAGATCAGAAATCACACGACACCGTGTTTATTTGAAAACACAAGCTTTCATAGCCTTGCTCCTCCTTCAGGAATTAGTCATACCATTGTGAAGAAGAGTAGTGAGTCCCCAATGTACCTGGCCGAAAACCTATCTTTCGATCAACATCACATAAAAACAGATTTTCTGATCATTATGGAAATGCTGTTTGCTGGAATTTTGCTGGATACATGTTGGCTACTGCATTTTTTATATCTATGAGCACATTGCCTGTACTTCAAAAGTATTTAGTCAGCTGCAAGGTGTTTCGTGACATCTGATATATTAAAACAAGCTTTCCCTTTTCCCCAATAATGCAAAATGTAAAATACATATAGTAATAATATGGCTTGATTGAGGTATTGCTAAAAATTGCATCTTTTAAATGTTATATTCTTTAGTGAATTTTGTATCCAAAGTGAAAGATATTTGTTCCGTTTAAAAAGTAATGTCAAACATCGAAAGTACTCCACTAAATCCAGCCTCCACGTTTTATTCAGGTCCCGAAAAAAACAGTGAGTTTGTGGAGAAATCACATGAGTGGGCAATAATCCTGGTTGGATGGTAACCCACCAGTGTAACAAAGTTCAGTTTATCAATGGTCGTGATCATAAAGTGAATATTAATGAACAAACATTTACCTACAGGTTTGCAGCCTGCAGAAATGACCTGACCTGTGCTAGAAACTGGATTTCTGATTGGGAATGGGATGATCATGGAAATTACTGCAGAAACGAATGTATTCCATACCATCAGGTAAGAACAAAAGAACCACATTTTAATGGACAGTTGGTAGACATAACACACAGATATAAGAATGCAGATAATGTAATGGGCACATTTTGACTTGGTAAGTGTACTGTAAGTAATAGCGCTCCCATGATTAGCAGGCAAGTGTCTAATAAATCACATAGAATTATAAATTATGGAAGTTTTCTATCAGTAGGCATCATTGTGTAATTGTATTGTTAATGTGATTAAGCCATACACTTTTTGTGCCAGGTTTATTCAAAAAAGTTGTGAAAATTCCTGAAGGTTAGGGTGAATTGACAGTGAGTGTAGTCAATTGACAATAATAAATTATATTTTTAAAGCGCTTTTAATTTGGAAAAGTATCCCATGGCATGTCACACTATGGCATTAGGGAAAAATGGACTCTGAGTCAACATAGGTAATATGAGATACCAAAAAAGTTGAGTCACAGAGGCTGGTTTAAGAAAGGATCTTAAAGAAGCAGAAAGTAGTAGGGCTAGAGTGTCAAGGGAGGGAATTCCAGAGACTTAGGCAGCTAATAACATACCACCAATGGTGGGATGAAGGGGAAGTGGTGAAGTCAGAGCAACAGAGAATGCAAGGTATAGTGCGAGAGTAAATTTCATATGTTCTATCTGGGGAGAGGAGATGCCTTCTACAGCTTTAAGCTGAAGGTAGAAACAGAATTTCAAATTTGAAGTATTGCAAGACTGAGAAATGGATTGCCTCAGCAGGACTGATGCACAAATCAAATTTGATGCAGGATATGATATGGACAACAGACAAATATCGACTTTATTGTCAATTACATGGCCAATTTTGGTTTCATCTATAAATCTCTCAATCATACTTGTCACATTTAAGTCCAGATAATGAACATAAACAATAAACTACAATAGACTCAAAAGGATCAGTTTTTGATTCACAGAAGTAACAAGCAACCATTACCCTTTTAAAAACTGAAAGGACTGTGAATGCTGTAAGTCAGGAACAAAAACAAAGTTGCTGGAAAAGCTCAGCAGGTCTGGCAGCATCTGTGAAAAAAAAAATCAGTTAACATTTCAGATCTGGCGACCCTTTGCTTCCTGTGAGCCAATTTTGGTCCTACTTGCCACTTTTCCCTGTGCCATAGGCCTTTATTTTATGATTGATCTGGCGTGAGGACCTTGTTAAAGTCCTACTAAAATCTATGCAGACAATACCTTCTGTACTAAACTCACCATTCCTCAAAAAACTCAATTAATTTACTTAGACATGAATTTTCCTTCAGAAAAATTGCTGATTATCCTTGAATAATCCATACCTTTCTAAGTGACACCTTATCCAGTCTCTCTGAAATGATTCTAATAATTTCCCCACCACTCAAGCCATATTGACCATCTGATAATTATTTGACCTATTCCTTGCACCCTTTTTGAATAGTTGTACAAATTTTGCAGACCTCCAATGCTCTGGTACCTTGTTTGTATCTAGTGAGGATTTGAAAATGATCTTCAGAACATTCATTATTTCCTCCTTACTTTTCATTAACAGCCTGGCATGCAATCAATCTAGCCCTAATAATTTATCCACTTTTCAAGAATGTCAGTCTCTTCATTATTTCCTGGCACATTACGCCTATAGTATTTAATATTCCAGCCTTCTGCTCTTTAACCAGAATGTCTGCATCATCCCTTTCCTTGGTGAAGACAGAGAGGAGGTATTTATTGAGAACATTCCTTTACCAGCTGCATCCATGTGCAAGTTTCCATTCACAACTTTGATAGGCTCAATGATTTTCTTTGTTATCCTCCAGATTTTGGTGTACTGATAAAATATGCTTGAGATTCCTTTGATTTTACTTGCCAATATTTTTCATATCCTCTTTGCTTTCCTAATTTCCTTTTCTTGCTTCATCTCATACTTTCTATTCTCATCTACCTTTCTGAATTTTTTTTGTGACTGTCATATACCTTTTTCTGCTTATCTTACCCTGCATGCTTCTGGATAATCAGGGGCATCTAGATTTGGTGGTAGTGGCTTTTTTTTGGTGGGGCCCAAAGAATCTATTTGATTTGATTTATTGTTGTCACATGTACCTAAGCACAATGAAAAGTTTTTTGTTTTGTGAGCAGAACAGGCAGATCATAGCAAACAAGGACATATAGATCATTAGGTGCTTAGACAGAGCAAGACGTACACGGTTAACATTAGGTTTGAAGTCAGAGAGGTCCATTCAGCAGTGTAATAACAGCAAGGAAGAAGCTATTCTTGAACCTATTGGTACGTGTGTTCAAGCTTCTGTATCTTCTGCCTGACCGAAGAGGTTGGAAGAAGATATTACGGGGGTGGGAGGGGTCTATAATGATGTTGGCAGCCTTTTTGCAGTAACAAGAAGTGTAAGTGAAGTCCATGGAAGGAAGGTTGGCTTCTACGATGGTCTGGGCTGCACACACAACTTTCTGTAGTTTCATACGATCCTGGGTAGAGCAGTTGCCCACCAGGCCGTTATGCACCCAGATAGTATGCTTTCTATGGTGTATCTGTAAAAGTTGGTGAGGATCCTTATGGACATGCCGGACTCCCTCAGCCACCTGAGGAAGAAGTGTTGTTCTGCCTTCTTGACCATCGCCTCTACGTGCAAAGTCTGGGACAGATCGTTGGTTATTGTGACTCCGAGGAACTTGATGTTCTTGACCCTCTCCACCTCAGCTCCATTAATGTAGATAGAATAGTGTCTTCCTCCTTTCTTTCTTAAATCAATTATCAATTCTTTTGTTTTTCTACATTAAGGGAGACTTTTATCATTGCACCATGACACAAAGCACACTCTCCTTTCTGTACTCTGACTCATCATTGTTTGATATCCAGCCTACAATGGTGGTGTCATCAGCGAACTTGTAGATGGTGTTTGTATGGTATTTGGCTACACAGTCATGGGTGTACAGGGGGTACAATCGGGGGCTGAGTACACATCCTTGCAGGGTGCCAATGTTGACGATTATCATGAAGGAGATGTTGTTGTCTATCTTCACTGATTACAGTCTGTGGGTCAGGAAGCTGAGAATCCATTTGCAGAGGGCAAAGCCATGACCTAGGTCTTGGAGTTTTGAGATCAGTCTGGAGGTGATTATAGTGCTGAAGACAGAGCTGCAGTCGATGAGTAGGGGCCTAATGTAAGGGTCCTTGTCATCCATATTTTGCAGGGATGAGTGCAGAGCTAAGGAAATGGTATCCCTGGTAACCTGTTTCACTGATAGACAAATTGCAGGGGATTGAGGCAGGCTGGGAGGCTAAAGTTGATGTGGGCCATGACTAACCTTTTGAAGCAGTTCATGATTATGGAGGTCAGAGCCACTGGGCGGTAGTCGTTGAGGCACGTTGCATGTGTTTCCTTTGGTACCAGGATGATGGCATTCTTTTTGAAGCAGGTGGGAACTTCAGATTGTAGCAAGATGAGGTTGAAGATGTCAGTGACTATTTTAGCCAGCTGGTCCGCACAGGATCTGAGCGCATGGTTGAGGACTCCATCTGGGCCAGTCGCTTTCCTCGGGTTCACTCTCAAGAAGCCAATCTCACGTCTGCAGTGGTGATAGAAGAAACAGGTGCATCTGGAGCTGTCGGGGCAGGTGATACTGCGCCGCTGGCATTCTGCTCAAACCAAACATAAAAAGCATTGAGCACATCGGAGAGGTATATACTTCTGTATGCTATTTTGTTTTGCTTCATTTTCTATCGCATTATGTGGTGTTGGTCTTGCCACGGTTGGCAGGTGTCTGTGTGGTTAGTTTGGGCCTTCAACTTGGTCCAGTACTGCCTCTTGGCATCTCTAATGGCTTTGCAGAGGTTATATCTGGATTTCCTGTATAAGTCGGGGTCGTCTGACTTGAATGTCACATACCTGGTCTTCAGTAGGCAGAGGATTTCCCGGTTCATCCAAGGTTTCCTTTTGGGGAACACACAGATTGTCTTCTATGGCATGCAGTCCTCTACACACTTGTTAATGAAGTCCATGACAGTGGTGGCATACTTGTCGAGGTTGTCCATTGACTCCTTGATTAGGGTCCAGTCCAGTGATTCCAAGCAGTAAAAGCGCTTCTGCTGCCTCAGACCAGCATTGTATTACTTTCTGTGAATGGTTTTCTCGTTTCAATTCTGCTTGTAAACTGGGAGGAGGAAGATAGCATTGTGATCTGATTTTCCAACGTGCAGATGGGGTTGGAGTGGTCAGTTTTTTTGATGGTTGAATAGCAATGGTGAAGGATGTTCGGTCCTCTGGTATGGCAGCAGACATGTTGATGGTATTTTGGTAGCACCCTCTTGAGGTTGGCCTCGTTGAAATCGCTAGCCATGATGATAGGACCATGGGAAATTTCATCTCCAGAGCATTTGTAGCAGTGTAAATTTCATCCACAGAATTCTTCACTCGGGCCTGGTGTGATATGTAGACTGCTGTTAGGATGGTGGAGGTGAACTCACATGGCAGGTAATAGGGTCAGCATTTTACTGTGAGATATTCTACGTCCAGAGAGCAGTAGTGCGCCAGGGCTTTTACGTTTGAACACCGGGAGGTGTTGATTCAGAGACAGATCCCACCGCCCATTGCCTTACCCAAGGAAGCCAGGCAGTCCGTGGGATGTATGGAGAACTCCTCAGCTTGCAAGCACAGTCAGGTTTAGCAAGAGTGCCCCCAGTTCAGAACTTTTACCACTGTTCTATTTTTGTCCTTTTCCATAATAATTCTAAATCGAGCAGTGCTATGGTCACTGTCTCCAAAGTGGTCACCCACTGCTACAACCACTTGCTTGACTGCATTTCCTAAAACTAATTTTATAATTGCACCTCTTCTCAAAAATACAAGTTTATTTCCTTTGGCTAAAAAATGTTTATCTTAAATTCTGTAGAAAAATTGCCCTCTATCACTTTCAAACTGTTTATACACCTGTTGATATTAAGATAATTGAAGTCCCCAATTGTTATTGGCCTGTCGTTTTTACACCCAGATGTGCGCCTATATGTTTGTTCTCCTATCTCCACACCCCTCCTACCCTCACCAGCAAAACATACACCCCCACTCTTTGGGAGTCTAGACTGTATTCCTGGCAGTGTGATTACCCCTCTGTTATTTCTAAGCTTGACCCAGATTGCCTCATTTGATGATTAATTTTGGATATTATCCTACCACCCATTTGTAATTGACTCTCTAACCAATAATGCCACACCCCCACCTTTTAACTTCCCATATCAGTGAAAAAGGTAAAATTGAAGCA
Source organism: Ginglymostoma cirratum (assembly GCA_024137785.1). Lineage (NCBI taxonomy): Eukaryota > Metazoa > Chordata > Chondrichthyes > Orectolobiformes > Ginglymostomatidae > Ginglymostoma > Ginglymostoma cirratum. The sequence goes on from JAHRHZ010000038.1 coordinate 4,575,515, forward strand.
TTCACAACAATCTTAAGCCAGAAGTAACTAGTGGATGATTCACCTCAGCTTCCTCCAGAGGACCCAAATATTACAGCAGCCTGTCTACAGTCAATTTGACAATTTGATTTGCTTCACATGAAATGGCTGGGGGAACCACAACTCTGCAGAAGCCATGTGCCCTGACTACATTCTGGCAATAGTACTGAAGACTTGTGCTCACAACTTGCCATGCCTAGTCAAGCTGTTCCAGTAGATCTACAACACTGGCATTTAGCTAACAATGTGGAAAATTTCCCGGGTATGTCCTGTTCACAAAAATCAAAACAAATCCAACCCAGCCAATTACTGCCCCATCAATCCCTCAATCATCAGTAAAGTGATGGAAGGTGCCATCAACAGTGCTATCAAGCAGCACCTACTCAGTGTCGCCCAGTTCGGGTTCTGCCAGGGCCACTCAGCTCTTGACCCCATTACAGCCTTGGTTCAAACATGGACAAAAGAGCTGTATTCCAGAGGTGAGGTGGGAGTGACAACTCTTGACATCGAGGCCACATTTGACTGAGTGTGGCATCAAGGAGCCCTAGCAAAACTGGAGTTAATGGAAATCGGGGGAGAACTCTTTAAAGTTGAAGTCATACCTGGTTGTATAGGAAGATGGTTGTGGTTGTTCGAGGTCAGTCACCTCTGCTCCAAGACATGTCTGCAGGTGTTCCTCAAGGTAGTGTTCTAGACCCTGCATCTTCATGAATGCCCTTCCTTCATTCATAAAGTTAAAAGTGGGAATGTTCAGCACCAACTCACAACTCCTCAGATACTGAAGCAGTCAGTGTCCAAATGCAGCAAGATGCGGACAATATTCAGGCTTGGGCTGAAAAGTAACATTCATGAGACACAAATGCCAGGCAATGACCATCCTCAAAAGACCGCACTTTGACATTCAATGGTACTATCTTCACTCCCAACGTCTTGGGGATTACCACTGACCGCAAACTGGCCTTGTGACAAAAATATAGCAACTATAACAGAAGGCCAGAAGTTAGGGATACTGTAGTGAGTTGCTCATCTCTTGATTCCCAAAGTTTATCCATCATCTACAAAACACAAGTTAGGAGTGTGTTTGAATCTTCCCCACTTGCCTGGATGGGTGCAGCTCCAACAACATTCAAGAATCTTAATACAATCCAGGATAAAGCTGCCAGCTTGACTGGCACCATTTCCACAAACATTCAGACAGCCTGGATTTCATCCTTGTGTCTTAAAAGAAGTAGGCAGTAAAACAGTTGAGGCATTGGTTCTAATCTTCCAAATCTCATTAGATTTAGGGAAGGTTCCTTAAGTTTGGAAAATAGCTAAAATAAGATTAAAGTTGACTCCTGTAATCAAAAAGGGAGGAAAGCAGAAAACCAGTACCTACAGGCTAGTTAGCTTAACTCTGTCATAAAGAAAATGTTAGAAGCTGTTATTAAAGATATTAGAACAGGGCACATAGATTAGTTTAAGGTAATCAGGCAGAGCCCATATTGTTTTGTTAAAGGGAAATCATGTTTAACTGATTTATTGGAGTTCTCCAAAGAAGGAACTTGTGTTGTAGATGAAATGGAACCAGTAGATGTATTATACTTAGATTTTCTGAATGCATTTGAAAGTGTGCCACAACAAACCTTATTGCAAAAAATGGAAGCTCATGGTGTAGGGGGTAATATGTTGGCATAGACAGAAGATTGATTTGCTAATAGGAAGCAAAGAGTAGGACTAAATGGATCCTTTTCAGACTGGCAGGATTTCATGAGTGGTATGTTACATGGGTCAGTGCTGGGGCTTCAACTCTTAACAATTTACGTAAATAATTTGGATTAATGGAATTGTAGGTATGGGAGTTCAATTTGCTGATGGCATAAAGATGGGTAGGAAAGTGAAGAGGACGTAAGGAACAGACATGAGGACATAGGTAGGCAAATGGAATACAACGTGGAGGTGTGTGAAATTGTCTCCATTTTGACAGAAGGAATATAAAAGAAATATACAATCTAAATGGCAAGAGGTTGCAAAGCTCTGACATGCAGAGAGATCCAAATGTCCTTGTGCATGAATCACAGCGGTTAGTACGCAGTCAAAGCAGGTAGGAGAATGTTATGATTTATTGTGAGGAGAATTGACTGCAAATGTGGTGAGGTTATGTTTCATCAACACAGGGCACTGGGGAGCCCATATTCCATGAGTGAATTCTTAACAAATCTCCACCCTGCCCAAAAACTACATCCAGGGCTGTTAAGCTGCCATTTTGGCACCTTTTAAAGTTTCCATTATAACAATGATACGTTGCCACGTATCTATCTGTGTCCTCAGCTCAGTAGTTTTATTTGATATCCTCATTCCATTTACTGGCAACTTCCTGCGTTGTATACTTTTTAACCTTTGCTTCTTCAGTCTTTTAGAATCAGTCACTAATTTTCAATCACCTTTTTCCTGCTCTGATTTTGTCCAATTTGTATGTGTCCTCTGTTTCCCACTCCCCTGACAATCTAGTTTAAACCCTCTATTACAGCACTAGCAAATCTCCCTGGAAAGATATTTGTCCCGATCCTCTTCAGGTGTAGAACGTCTGGGTTACACAGGTCCCACCTTTCCCAGGAGTGGTCCCAGTACTTCAGGAATCTGATGCCCTCTCTCCTTCACCACATTTCCAGCCACATGTTCAATTGCTCAATTCTCCTACTTCTCTCATCAAATAACATGCTTGACCTTGCTAAAGGACTATCTCCACATATATTCAAACATGGGCACTGTACTCTTCCTTCTTCTTGAGGTATTTGCCTGACAGCAGATCATTGGTGATTATTCACCAAAACATAGCAAACTACCATGACATTTTTTCCAAATAAAAACCAAAAGAACTGCGGATGCTGTAAATCAGGAACAAAAACAAAGTTGCTGGAAAAGCTCAGCAGGTCTGGCAGCATCTGTGGAGGAGAAAACAGAGTTAACGTTTCGGGTCCAGTGACCCTTCCTCAGAACATTTTTTGACATTTTTTCCTATGGGCATGGCCATAGAGGCAGGTTCTGAAATTGCCTTAGCTGGAATGGGGATTGAACTATGTGTTGGCATTAATCTTATTCACATGCTAGCTGTCTAGCCAATTAAAATAACCCCACATTCTTCCTAGAAAATGGCAAAAACACAAAGGTATAGCTACATGTTAGATAGATGGCAATAACAGTACTCTTGTTGTTTCTCCAAGGACTTGACTAGATTTGGGTGGAAATAAATTTGATTGCAGTCTTTAATTACTGCTGGGCAGTCTTTCCTAATACAACAATATATTTTGCTCTGCAGGTGCAGAAGTTATCACCAGAGAAATGAGCTTGTGTGTCTGCCAGAGCTATTTCGCATTACTCTGTACAATTCATTTTCTTAGAATTCTGTATATTCCCTGTTGTCGAAAGTAACAAATGAGAATTACAGATGATTGATATATGTTCAAAATATCCGGTCCAGGACATTGCTTGAGCCAGATGGTTTCAGAATATGTAAAAGCTGGATAAAACTGGCCACTTTACCAGGATTCATCTTTCACAATGTAACAAAGACATGCCTCAGCTTGATGTTCTTGCAAAGCACTTATTTTTAAAACTTCCATCAGGTATCAGAGCTTACACAAGGAGTATATTAGCTGCTGCAGCAGGAGTTCAATATTCTGAACTGAATCTAAACGCCTCTACATAACTTCTGTGACTGGCGATACACATGCCTTTAAAAATGCTCTGAGGCAAAGTCTCATCTAGAATCTGCTGATATTGCAGTTGCCTCCAGCTGCATGCAACAAATTATCCCTCATTAATCACAAAAAAGTATTTCCATTTAAGTAATCAGGAACGTGCAAAATACAGCAGATGCTAGAAATCTGAATTAATATAAAAATGCGGAAACACTCAATAGGTCAGGCAACATCTGCAGAGAGAAACAGAATATTTTGTCATGAAATTTTAACAACACAAAAACTGCTTCACCTGCTGAAGTTTTCCACTATGTTTCATTTTAGGTCAACAGTTTCATAATTTTGCTTTTATTTATTGGTCAGAAAATGTGAAATCACTGCCCTAAATTTTTTTTATTACAGCAAAGGTACACATTCAAAGGCTATAATCAAGGGATCCTGCAGTTGCACCAATATCATAATTTTTTTTATAGCATGGAAGGGGGCTGTTCGGCCCATTGTGTCTGCATGATTCATCAAAACATCCATCTATTCTGATCCCATTTTCCAGCACTTGGACTGTAGCCTTGTATGTTAACAGCATTTCAACCGTTCATCTAAATAGTTGTTAAATGTCTTCAGAGTTCCTGATTCTACCACACTTTAAGCAGAGTTCCAGTTACCCACAACCCTCTGGGTGAAAAACCTTTTCTTCGCATCCCTTCTAAACTTCCTGCTCATTACCTGTGCAACCCTTGAGAGTTACTTTATGCTACATGTCAACACAGCTTAAAAGAACAAGTTACAAGAATTGCAAACGTGTACTAAAGGCAAACAAGCCAGTTTGTGGAATCTCATAGTTAACAATTTATTTAGAGATGCTAATCAGCACCTCTACTGTCTCACCTCATATCCAATAGCCAGAGTGGCAGAGACATTCATTCACTTAATTTTAAAGGTGGCTAACATCTATTTGCATTCATTATCTTGGAGAGTGAAGTGGTTCATTTTCGTAGCAAGAATATGGAGAGGCAATAAATAAAGTGGATAATTCAAAATGTGGTGCTGGAGGAGCAGGCACACATGGAGGTATATTTGCATTATTAAAAATGACAGTAGGATGAGAAAGCAGCAAATAAAGCAAACAACATTGTGGGGTATAGAGTACAAAAGTAACAAACTTATGTTAAATTCATATAAAACACCATATCCGACCACCATTTGATAGTGGTGTACAAAACCATGTGCGTCTGGACAGATTAAATCAGACAAAATCATGTGGGGTCTCGACAGAGTAGATGAGGTAAAGCTGTTCCTGTTGGTGAAAGTATTGTGGTCAAGAAGACATGATTATCATGGTTGGCAAAAGAACCAATGGCAACACAAGGAAAAGCTTTTTCATGCAGCAAGTGGTTATAATCTGGAATACACTGCCTGAAAGTGTGGTGTAGACTGGATCAACTGAGGCATTCAAAAGGTTTTCTGAAAAGGAAGAACATACTGGGTTATGGGGAGAAGCCATAAAAATGACACGAGGTGAATTCTCCTCAAGAGAGGCAGCATAGACATGGTGGGCACAGTGGCCTCCTGTGATGTAACCATTCAGTGAAAATCACATGGACACAGCCAGGAACTGGAGTTTAAAATGGATGACATTAGTTTTAGCAGCTGGGAATATTACAGAAATGTAGCTATCCACAATAATACCAAATATCATTATTTTCTCATCAGTTTTTTGAGGAAAGAATAAATTAAATAAAATTTCATTTTGATTGTTAGTCTTTACAGTGACTTCCTTTCAGTGAACTAAAGCAGTTTACTGCTCAATATCTCCCCTTGTCTCATCCAATGTTTCCGTGTACCTGAAGCAAATCTGAGTCATTCAACTCATTGTTCTATGGGAATTTTCATACAAAATCACTACTATTTGTCTATACTGAACATTATAATTGTATTTCAAAGTAGCTCCTTGTCTACACAGTGTTTTAGAACATTTCTGAGATATAATAAGGCATTACAAAAATGGAGCTGTTTATTTGTTTTTTTCAGTTTTTGATAAGAAATTAAACACTAATTGCATTTGGCCTTATCGTGTGTTTCCTTGAGCCTTAGCTTACAAAGTGTCAGATCTGATGATCACTGATATTTTATATTGACTTCCAAAGTACATTTGGAATTGCTTGCAACTGTGCCTCCTCTGCTGTCTCATCACATTGAACCAAGAGATAGGTTTCACAACATTACAGAGGCTGGGACCTTTGCTCCATTACTATATCTTTGTTGTTCTTATGCTAATGGAGAACAGCACACAGCAGTTAAAAGTTTCAAGAAAATCAGGGAGAGATTGGCAGTTTCCATATATCAAGAAGTTTAAATTTGAATTGGCTCAGATGGGGCACCTAGGATCATGGTAACACCTTACCCTGAACTTTTATAAGTTTCAATTCCAGCCTGCATTGTAAAAAAGTAAAATATTTCTCACCAATAGCAATCAATATTCCATTATTGTACATAAAAGAGTTTAACTTGTTTTCAAGAAAACTTTTCTTTTAGATCACTGATTAGCCGATTGGAAATTTGACCCTGTTTTTGGTCCAAATACTTCAGCACTGAGGACTATTTTTGAGGAATATGATAACCATCTAATTGTGAACAATATTTTTTGTGCAGATGTACAAGGATGGAAAGGACCTCTGTAGTAATATGTGGGGTGTGACATTCAATGTGATTACATGCCCATGTCACTGTCTGATGATGGATGATGATGACAATAATATGATCCAACATCTGATCCACAATAGAGGAACACTAGCTCCAGCTGAAAGGCATACAGAACTTCAGCAAGCACCTTTCTGTCAGCGGAGGCACAAAAATATGAATGACCGGAAGAATGAGAAAAAGGAGGCAAAATAATGTAAGTACTTAAGTTGAGAGAAGTTTAATTGTAATCCATAAGTTATTAAACTATTTATATTTTCTGTTTTCAATATGGTGGCTTTGACTATTTGAATCAGATGGATCAAATTAGGGTTAAGCATGGGTTGTGGTGTATCCCAATTATGTAAATTTTGCTACTGAGAAATTTATCTCCTCAGCTTACTCTGACTTACATTGTTGTGGGTTTTTCTTACCCTTTTTATTCCTGATGTGTTTCTCAGGAACAGACCAGAAGAATGGCACAATTCCTGTATCCCCATTTGTAAGTTATTTTCATCCCTCTTGCTCGATCTTTTTATGTAATCTTTCTGGAAGCATATTCCTAGACTTGATATTAAAATGCTTATTTTTGTCAGCTCATCAATGATTACCTCTATTTTTCCAAAGCCTTCCAATGATATTCACGCAAGGAGCAATATTTGTTGTATAAATAAAGAAAAAGGACAAGGTCAAAAATCACACGAAACCAGGTTATAGTCAAAGAACAAAGAAAATTACAGCACAGGAACAGGCCCTTCGGCCCCCCCAAGCCTGTGCCGATCCAGATGCTCCATCTAAACCTGTCGCCTATTTTCCAAGGATCTGTATCCCTCTGTTCCCTGCCCATTCATGTAGCTGTCTAGATACATCTTAACTGATGCTATCGTGCCCGCTTCCACCACCTCCACTGGCAACATATTCCAGGCACCCACCACCCTCTGTCCAACAGGTTTATTTGAAAACACAAGCTTTCAGAGCATTGCTCCTTCATAAGGTGTAGTGAGACAGGAGGCATCAAGACACAGAATTTACAAGTAAAAGATCAAACAATCATACAACTGATGTAAATGTATTGAATAAACCTAAAATAGCTGGCTGACTCCCTCCTGTTAAGTATTAAATCAGTTAGAAAGGAGGTGCAGGTTTGATTTATTAAAATGCAAATCTCAAAATTTCTTTCAAGTCTTTGCCCCAAGATAACTAAAGGTTTTTTGATTGTACACAAGAGGTGAGATCTCAGGTCAGACAATGCATTTTAGGTGTGAGGCCTTGTTTAGAATCTGTCTGGCTTTCAACCTGGAATCACACAGGTTTTATTTCCAAAGCAGGCATTTATAAAATGCTCCATTGACTGGCTGTGTCCACAAATTGTGTGCTTTTGGAACAAAATAGAATGTATCTGCAAATGCAAATTCATTCCATAGATTTACTTGTGTGTGTGTGTGCGCGCGCATGTGTGAGGGAGAGAGAGAGCGCATGTATATCTGTCTGTGTGTGTTTTACGGAGAGAGAGAGAGAGTGTGTGTGAGTGTGAGGGAGTATACATGTGTGTGAATGTGTATATATGTGGGTGTGTGAGAGAGTGTTTATGTAAGGGAGGGTCTGTTTAAGTGTGTTTGTATGAGAGAGTTTGTGTGCGTGCGTGCGTGTGTGTGTATGTGCGTGTGTGTGTGTGAGAGAGTGCATAGTGTGGTGGGGTCACCTGTAGTCTGACGTAAACCCAAGATCCCGGTTGAGGCCGACCTCATGGGTACCGAACTTGGCTATCAACCTCTGCTCGACGACTCCTGAGTTGTTGTGTATCCCAAAGTCTGCCTTGGAGGACGTTTACCTGAAGATCCAAGGCCGATTGTCCTTGACCACTGAAGTGTTCATCCACTGGGAGGGAACACCCCTGTCTGGTGATTGTTGCGTGGTGTCCATTCATTCGTTGTCCTAATGTTTATATGGTTTTGCCAATATACCATGCCTCAGGGCATCCTTGCCTGCAGCATATGAAACAGACAACGTTAGCCCAGTCACATGAGTACATGCCATGCACATGGTGGGTGGTGTTCCCACGTATGACTTTAGTGTCCATGTTGAAGATCTGACATGTCTTGCAGAGGTTGCCATTGGCAGGCTTATACAGTGTTGTGGTTGATGTTGTCCTGAAGGCAGCCCCTACCAGCATCTTCCATAATGATGGCGTTGCTACAACAGCCTCAGTACTCAATACCAACAACTGCCAATTTCCAGATGCCATCCGACAACTCATCTGCCTCATCTTCAATCTTCAACAACCAGTTCTTCATCCAGACACATGGAATAGCTATGGGGACTAGATGTGCACCCCAGTACACCAACATTTTTATGCAGACGTTTGAACAAGAGTTCTATGCTGCGCAGGACCCTAGACCAATGCTATACACCAGGTACATTGGCGTCATTTTCTTCCTTTGGACTCATGGTGAGGAATCACTGAAACAAGTTCATAGCGATATTAGCAAGTTTCATCCCATCATCAGACTTACCATGGACTACTCTTTAGGATCAGTCTCTTTCTTGGACACACGCATCTCCATCAGGGATGGACATCTCTGTACCTCCCTCTACCGCAAGCCCACAGATAACCTCACGATGCTGCACTTCTCTAGCTTCCACCCTAAACACATTAAAAGAGCCAATCCTCTACAGACAAGCCCTGCACATATACAGGATCTGCTCAGAAGAAGTGGAACGCGATGGACACCTGAAGGTGTTGAAGGACGCCCTCATAGGAACGGATACAATGCGCAACTCATCAATCGCCAGTTTCAACATGCCACAGCGAAAAACCGTAAATGAACTCCTCAGAAGACAGACTTGGGATACGTCCGATAGAGTACCCTCATTGTTCAGTACTTCCCGGGAGTGGAGAAACTATGCCATGTTCTCCGCAGCCTTCAATACATTATCGATGACAACGAGCACCTCGCCAAGATCTTCCCCACTCCTCCACTTTTTGCTTTCAAACAAATGCCAAACCTTGAAGGACAGTCATTTGAAGCAAATTACCCAGCATTCAGGACAACATTGACCACAACACCACAACCCTGTCATCGCAACCTCTGCAAGATCAGATCATCAACATGGACACTACCATCACACTTGGGAACACCACCCACCAAGTGCACGGCAGATACTCATTTGATTCGGCCAGCGTTGTCTTATCTCATACGCTGCAGGCAAGGATGATTGAGATATATTGACGAAACCAGGCAGATGCTATGACAACAGATAAATGGACACCACGCAACAATCACAAGACAGGGATGTTCCCTCCCAGTGGGGAGCACTTCGGCAGTCAAGGACATTCGGCCTTGGATCTTTGGGGTAAACGTCTTCCAAGGCAGACTTCAGGATACATAACAACACAGAGTCACTGAGCAGAGGCTGATAGCCAAGTTCCGTACCCATGAGGATGGCCTCAACCTTGATCTTGGGTTCATGTCACACTACAGGTGACCCCACCACACTCTCTCACTCACACACATATATCTATGGGGTGAATTTGCATTTGCAGCTTTGTATCTCATAGAATCCTACAGTGTGGAAACAGGCCCTTTGGCCCATCAAGTCCACACTGACCCTCAAAGCATCTCACCCAGAGCCATCCCCCGATAACCCACCTAATCTACACCTCCCTGAACACTTGGGCAATTGAGCATGGTCAATCCACCTAGCCAGCACATCTTTGGACTTGGGAGGAAACCGGAGCACCCAGAGGAAACCCACGCTAACACGGGAAGAATGTGCAAACTCCACACAGACAGTTGCCCGAGGGTGAAATCGAACCTGGGTTCCTGGCACTGTGAGGCAGCAGTGCTATCCACTGACATCGTATTTTGTTCAAAAAGCACACAATTTATAAACAATGCCAGGCAATGGAGCATTTTATAAATTCCTGCTTTGGAAATAAAACCGGTCTGACTCCAGGGTAAAACACAGACAGATTCTAAACAAGGCTTCACACCTAAAATGCATTGTCTGACCTGAGATCTCACCTCTTGTATACAATATTAAAACCTTTAGTTATCTCGGGGCAGTGACGTGAAAGAAATTCTGGGATTTGCATTTTAGTCACTACTCAAAACCTGAATCTCCTTTCTAACTGATTAAAGATTTTACAGGAGAGAGTCAGCCAGCCATTTTAAGTTCATTCAATACATTTGCATTGCTGGATGATCATTTGATCTCTTACTCGTAAATTCGGTGTCTTGATGTCTCATCTTTCCCTACACCTGAGGAAGGAGCAACTCTCCAAAAGCCAGTGTTTTCAAATAAACCTGCTGGACTATAACCTGGTGTCATGTGATTTTTGACCTTGTCCAACGCAGTCCAATACCAGCACCTCCACATTACAGAAAAAGGAGATAACCTATTTAGTGCCTAAGAGAACAATTTGACATTTTAGGTTGATTTACGCTAAAATGGAGAGGCTAATTCTGATTACCCTAAAAAGTTTGAAACCTGGAAGTGCACAACTGAACTTCCATCTGAATTATCATGTATGTAATTACCAGCTGCTCAGGTTCTCCACACTGAATTGGAAAAATAATCATTGGAAGCATTCAATTCTATTAAGTCACCAAGTTTTTGTAGCTATATTTTAGTTTTCAAATTAAATTACTTAATAAAATCAATCGATCAAGCCATCTTAACTAAGCCGGGATGATAGCCATGATGAAAATTAGTTCTCGGACAGAGGATTTATCAAGAACTATCAATGTTCACTAACTGTGTGATGTAAGCAGAAGAGTGAAATAGTTCAAGGACATCAAGTTACTATCTTAACTAGATTTATAATTCTCAGATCAAATCACATTGTCTGAATACTTTTGTTTAATTTTATGTCTGTTAAACGACTTCCTTTCCCATATGCTTTATTTTGTTCAGAATTATGCTACTTCTTTTCACTTATAGCACAGTAAAGAGCTGATGCCACTGCTGCTGATCAGGGATTTACTTGAAGAAAAAGGATTAATATTTTGAACAGCAAAATGGACAACAAATGTGTCAAATAAAGAATACAAATAAACATTTTTCAAAAATCACTCCCATCATCTTTTGGATGTTTGAATTTTCATTTTCAGTGTGGGTTTGAGATATTGCAACTGTTCTATTTCCGAATACTTAAATTCCATAATGAGCCGGGAAATTTTATCTCGCCAGTGTCTTGGGAGAAAGTGTCTTGGTACATCTGATTTTCATTCCAGGGAGGCATGTGCATAATGGCATCTGAGGTATTGTGAGGGGCTGCTGAGAGTATTTTCAACCACCCACCTTAGTTATCTTGAGAGTTTGTCCTTGTTGTCTCCTTAAATTTTATGCCTTTTATCCTTAAGCCCTCATACCCCATGCCACATGCCAAGTCATGTCAACCCATACACACTCAACACCATCTTCAGCCCTTCAAATCTGCTTGCCAACTGACTTCATATCCAAGTTAATATTGAAATAGATCACATTAAATTTAAGGTAGAATAATTCATATCTACTGAGCGTGATTCATAATTGTTCTGATAATTAAAATAACTCTGTCGACATTTCCCAAAGGTCTATCATTATGTCATTATTAATACTTGGCTGCCTCCCACAACCTGTAACTATCTCAGCAGTGTATCGTAAATTCACAACTTGATTGGCAGTCAGATTGTTGATTGACAGTTCAAAGAAATTGCTAAGGAATGAGCTGTCTTGGACACAGTGTAATGAAGAAAGCCTGCTTGTTTTTATACGAAAATAAGTACTTGAGGGGAAAACATTTCGAATTTTTTTATGAATGGAAATTTTCTTTAACTATAGATAGTAAAGGCTGTGGTAAATAGAGACCTATATATAATTTCAACAAGGCTCTTGGTGTCTATCCATGGCTATTATGAGGTGTGTTGGTTAAATATGAAATGATTCTGTAACATCAACATTTCAGTGGATTGGGGAAAGTAAGAAAACGTTAAAATGCAACTCACATTAATTCTGGATCAGGATTGATCAGAATTTAATCAATCAATTATAACCTGTTTAAAAACGTAACAGCTGAATGATTAAATGAGCCAGCATTTATTGCCCGTTCCTAGTCACCCTTGAGAAGATGGCAGTCTTCTTGAACCACTGTAGTCCATTGGCAGAATGGAATAAGAAAAGCAAGTTTAACCAATAGACTAAATCTGGTTGCTTTTTGTTACACACGTAATAACAATATTACAACCCAATCTTAGGTTCACACCACCAACACTTGTATTTAAGCATTTCAACACATATCCGCACATTTGCAATCCCAAGTGCCCATGTATAAGAATTGGCTAACAGTCAGAGCATCTGCAATTGCATTTAAGAAATATGCTTTTTTTTATTTTTCTCTGAATTATGGTGTGCGCCATTGTGCTATGGTCCAGAATCTGAAACTTTCACCAAGGTTTTAGGTCAGAAATGGAACATTGTCTCTAAGCATTCTGGCTTACCTTACATGTTGAAATTTACCATCACAAATTTCATTCGCAAATGGAAAATCCTACATCACAATCTGACAGGTGTGAAGAAAAATCATTGGACTTGAAATGTTCAATCTGTTTCTATCTCTGCAGATGCTGCCAGACCTACTCAATTTCTCCAGCACCTCCTGATCTTGTTTCCAAAATCTAGCATTCATAGTATGTTGAATTTAATGTCCTACATTATTCCCTGATGCCTGAAAATGAGCAAAAACGTCTGAGAATATTCACCGTTCCCTGATATTCAAATCCAGCACATCAATGGTAGTGCAAGGTTAACATTCTGTCTGAGTTGCACTGTTTCTTCACTAGCTGCACTTCAGTCCATCACCAAGACACTCGGTACAGAAAGTCGTGGACAGGAGTGAATCTGTTACATCCTTACGAAAAATGCACAATACTGGTTTGACCTCTGTTTGCTTCAAGAAGGATCCTTCAATCTGTTTCGTGAAGTTAATAAACAACGGTTGCCTACTTTATATGGTTGTTGTAGACAGCTTTCAGCTAATTAATACTGCAAGCTGCAATGTAAAAATCGCAAACTGTAGAGTGTAATGGACGTCAAACACCGTTCCTTCACTGACCACAAAATCCGAGCAATTGCGTTTGCTGAAATTATAGAGTAATGGAAACAGGTTTAAACTTTTTATTATGATCAACACGCATAGATTTGGCATCCTTAGAACAATGATAAAACATCTGGGTGGGAAAGATTTTGAATGAATCTTGATCATAATAGTTGCCAAACACACTTCCTTCATTGATAATGTCCCGACTCATCCTCGTTGTATTATTCCATTTGATATGTTGAAATAACATGCTTGTCAATTATAATGTCGACAATCTGCGGCCTCTTGACCTCCAGTTACCCTGGTTCAATAAATAGCAGAGATAACAAGCATGGGGCTGGATGAACACAGCAGGTCAAGCAGCATCATAGGAGCAGGAAAACTTGACGTTTCGGGCCTAAATAGCACTTACTTTGTAACATGCTGTATCCTGAGTCTGCACTATTTATATCTGGAACTGGCGAATGTACAAATCAATCTCAACCTTTCTGTTCTGATACAGAGTCCGTTTTATTTGTTTCGAAAGTTTCAAACGTCATAAAGATACAAAACATCCTGATAAATAAAATAAGTTTGCAGAAACAATAACTCTTTGAACACTTCAATTCACATATTTCAAAACTGGTCATTGCAAAAATGACTGTTTTGCTTTCTGACCTTTAACAGTTCCGGGGGCGGGGTTCGTTTACACGATAGCGAAACGATAGTGCCTCCTATCGTCCCGGAGGACTCTGACCCGCAGCGACCCCGTCCGCCCCGGAGGACTTCGCACTCCCCTCGTCTGTTGCGGCGGTTTCGTGCACCGTCCGACACGGACTCGGCACCTCCCACCGTCCCTGACGGAAGCCGCCATGCGGGGCTTGATTACTCCTCCTGGCAGGGCGGGTAAGCCGATGACGGTGAGCGGAATCGGCTCGGCGCCGTGTCTGAGCAGATTGACGGTGTGCGAGGAGCTTTCGACCGTGTGACAGCGCCCGGTTGGCGGGGGAGCAGTGAGTGTTGCGTGTTGCCAGGTAACGGAGCGATGGCACATTGCGTTTACCCGAAGGCGGGCCTGGCCTGTGAAGCGGCACAGTCAGCCTGTGATAAACACGCCCGGCTCCTGCTGGCCCAGATAAACCGCATGAGGGGCCGGGCTGAATTCTGTGATGTGCAGCTGCAGGTGGAGGAGCAGCTTTTCAGCGTCCACAAACTGATACTGGCCGCCAGCAGCCCGTACTTCGCAGTGCTGTTCGCAGGAGGGATGCAGGAAGCCAGCAAAAGTCTCATCCAGATCCATGGTATTGAGGCTGAAACTTTCCGCTTACTTCTGGAGTTTATTTACACAGGTAAATGTCCGCGGGAGTGTTGTTATTTCTTAAAAAGCCAAACAAATCTCGATGGGAATAAACTAGTAGGCGGAGGCAGGAAGAAACTGCAATTGAGTGAAAACCGAAAGAACTGCGGATGCTGTAAATCAGGAACAAAAGCAAATTTGCTGGAAAAGCTCAGCAGGCCTGGCAGCATCTGTGAAGGAGAACATCAGAGTTAAGGTTTCGGGTCCTCAGACTCTTCCTGCGTATCTGTAAGAGGACGTTCAGGTCTAAAGTGAAGTCCTTCTTTCAAACTTTTGCAGTAACTCCAAAAAGGTAGGTATCTCGTCACCAAGTCACCTTTTATTTACACGTGCATAGGACATGACACGGACCCAACTGGCACAGAGGCAGCTCTGACTGAGCAGAATCCCTGACAATCCTGTTTATAATCATTCAGCCAGGACTCCCTGACTGGACTTGTTCTTTTTCCTGTAGCTTCACCTGTGGCGTTTTTGCACCAGGTCTAATTCCTTGGACTCTGCTCGGATACAGGCAACATGTACCCGACCATAGCCTGCCTCTTGCACCCGGAACGTCTCAGCCGAAAGTTATCTTCATTCAGTAACGGTGACAAGGCTGCAACATCTGCCATATCCATATCGTTCTGAAAGATTTTTTGACTTTAGGTAGAGGGAGAACACAACAGTTCTGACAGCCTTGTGGGATGTTCTGTAGGGCCTTGTATGTTTTGCTGCTGCCCTGTTGCAAGGTTGCAGCTTTCATGTGGACTACATGCTTGTTCAGGACCTCTTCTCCTACCCAAACGTTGAATACAATGGGACCTGATTTCACGTCAGCTATGCCCGTTAGCCATATAGGGCCATTCCCATGGTTTTGACGTCAGACTTCTTCCCCTGAAGTAAACTGCCTCTGTTGCTTAGAGGAGTCTTGTTTCTGGCATTTGTGTCCCTGATTCTGATACACCAATCCCATCCCAACTCCACCCCCTCCCCCAAAGGTCTGGGAAGATCAGGTTTAACCTGGTGTGGCGTCTTCGTCCCATTAGAAACACTGGTGCCGCTATCCCTTTAGTTGCATTATGGATGGTCCTGTAATTAAACAGGAACTGAGACAGTTTGGTGTCGAGTGAAGTTGTAGGCTGTTTCTTTAAGCCTGCTTTCAAAGTTTGGAATGTTCTTCCTGCCCAACCATTGGATGATGGATGGTATAGAGCTGTCCTTGCATGCTGAATGCCGTTCGACTTTAGGAAATACTCAAATTCCCTGCTAGCAAACGATGACCTGTTGTCCATGTATTGCAAAAGATGATTACAATCTATCAGTTGTCATCCACGTTTTTGACAAATGAATTCTATGCACATTCAGCCACTTTGAATGGCCATCCACAGTGATTAAAAACATAGAGCCCATGAAAGGTCTGACATATTTGACATGAAACCGAGTCCAGGGTTTACACAGCCATTCCCATGAATGTTGGGGAGCTACTAGCGGCAATTTTTGTCCTTGTTAGCTCTCTTGGCTCTGCCCCACCAAAGCAGTTATTCCGGTATCCCAGGCCTTACAGAGTTATGGATTTGCTTCTTGGTCAACATGTAAGGTGGCCATGGCCCTTTTGATATTCTTTAGACAGTGCTGAAAAGTTTAATTAGGACCTCACTTAGGTCATCATTTTCTAATTGAAAAATGTTAAGCCAATCACGTTGAATGTTTCTCACCCAATTTCGCCCCATCAAGCTTGGGCCCGAGCCTTTTACTACCGTGTTAACTGAACCAGCCCCTTCTCATAAGAGACTGGAACCGCAGTTAACCCTAAATCTATAGGGGATTCCCAATTCTCAGCCTGGCCGAGGCCTTTTGCAAACATGAGTGTTGGAGTCCAGAGTGAATTTCAGTAAACAGAGATTATGCAATCACTGATACGGCTGTGCAGCTATCGACTTCCATTAGACTAGGTGACCATTTAACCAAAATGTTTATTTCGATTTCGATGTTGCTAAGCAATTTAACTATTCCAAACCAGCTGTAGGTGGACTTTCCAGGATGTTTGCTGTCCTGGATTATTGGACAATGAGTTCTCTTACTCAATTCAGGCCTAATGGGACACTCTTGCTGCCTTGAGTCCACATAATGCAGCAACTACAATGGCATGCTGGCCTGTGACCATTTAGCTGAGGCTTGTCTTTGTTTCTGGGTTTTACTGTGGGCTGACCTAGAGCCCCCCTGCCTAATGTATGTCCTGATTGAGGCTGCGCAATTGCCTTCATTCAAGTGGTGCTTCTCAAGCTCATTCAGCCTGGTGAGGATGTCCACTTAAGACCATAAGACATAGGAGTGGAAGTAAGGCCATTCGGCCCATCGAGTCCACTCTGCCATTTAATCATGGCTGATGGGCATTTCAACTCCACTTACCAGCACTCTCCCCGTAGCCCTTGATTCCTTGCGAGATCAAGAATTTATCGATCTCTGCCTTGAAGACATTCGACGTCCCAGTCTCCACTGCGCTCCGTGGCAGTGAATTCCACAGGCCCACCACTCTCTGGCTGAAGAAATGTCTCCTCATTTCCGTTCTAAATCGACCCCCTCTAATTCTAAGGCTGTGCCCACGGGTCCTATACTCCCCGCCTAACGGAAACAACTTCCCAGCGTCCACCCTTTCTAAGCCATGCATTATCTTGTAAGTTCCTATTAGATCTCCCCTCAACCTCCTAAACTCTAATGAATACAATCCCAGGATCCTCAGCCGTTCATCATATGTTAGGCCTACCTTTCCAGGGATCATCCGTGTGAATCTCCGCCGGACACGCTCCAGTGCCAGTATGTCCTTCCTGAGGTGTGGGGCCCAAAATTGGACACAGTATTCTAAATGGGGCCTAACAAGAGCTTTATAAAGTCTCAGAAGCACATCGCTGCTTCTATATTCCAACCCTCTTGAGATAGAACCCTCACTTCTGTCAGAATACCCTGTAACTCGTAAGCTCCACTAGCTGCATTTTCTAATGACAAAGCCAGTTGTAGTGCCTGTTTGAAATCAAGTTGGGCTGCAGCTAGTAGGCAGTTTTGCATGGTCACATCATTAATCCCACATATCACTTCAGGTTAAACAGAAATCACACGCCTCTGCAAGTCTTGACCTACTCAAAAATCACGATACAGATTCCTGTAGTTCTCAAACTGCCGAGTAAAACCAATAGCATCCAGAATTAGAGAAGGCTTCCAGGTCATAATATCCCTTGGGTAAATCCATCAACTCTTGAAAAGGTTTTAGTATTAGGGAAAGTTAGGCTCCTAATAACCAAAAAGGCTGCAGGTCCACAAGCAGTCATGAGAATTACTCATTGCTTTTCATCTGCCCAATGTCATTTGTCTGGAAAGAATAATGCATTGTTTCTGGGCCTAGTCTTAGATATCCGGATTGAACAAGTCAGCTTTCCCAAACAGCAGCATGATACCAGAAATGCTTAACCCAACTCAAAGGCAACTGTTGTTAGCGAATATCTTTAGTGGCGTGTTTTTCTCTCATCACCACTGAAATAACTCCATGAAGGCCGGTATCCCATCACCAAGTCACGATTTATTTACATGTGTATAGCACATGACACTGACCCAGCTAGCTCCTAAAGTGAGCAGAATCCCAGACACTCCTGTTTATATCTGTCAGCCAATTCTCCCTGATTGGGCTTTTAGTCTGGCCCAGTGAGGGAACTTATTCATTGAGATCCACCTAGCTGACCTTTTCTAATCACGACAGTTTTAAGATCACTTTTTTTGACCAACCTTTGGGTCATCTAATGTCTCTTTGCTTGACTCTTTTTATGTCTGACATTCACTGTAAAGCACATATATAGTTTGCCAAATTTAGAAAAACTGCCTAAGTGTAAATTGTTAAAACAGTATAGCTCCTTATA
Organism: Ginglymostoma cirratum; assembly: GCA_024137785.1. NCBI lineage: Eukaryota > Metazoa > Chordata > Chondrichthyes > Orectolobiformes > Ginglymostomatidae > Ginglymostoma > Ginglymostoma cirratum. Next base: position 4,594,190 of record JAHRHZ010000038.1, read on the forward strand.
GAACACTCTTTGTCCTAGTTTCTAGGTTAAAGGGCCTGTTGTAGCCAAAAGTTCTAATCTTTTGTTTCTCTTTGCAAATGTTCCCCTTACCACAGTTTGAAAGGAGATAACTTTCACTAACCATGTTCAGTCAAAAAATTAATTACATGTTTAACAAGATTTTCAAAATTTATTGTTATCTCAAAAAGTAAGTTGCACTAAATCATCAAATTTAAATTAAAGTTAATTTGATAAATCTGTAATTATGCAGATACTTCAGCAAGTCTTGTATTTTATATTTGCCATAACAAAGGTTGTGAAGGAAGAAAGTTATCTTAAAATTACAGACTGTGTCTTCCAGACAATGTTATGAAGGTGGAAATAGGGGATCTAAGTGACAAGAGGCCGGAAGTTCATCTTGTGGCTGAATATGGTTTCAAAATGGTGAAATGTTGTACAGCCTCAGATAGTTGCCAATGAGAGAAATGTTGGAGAAGTAACTCTGTTTTCAGCGTCCACCACAATGGCTTCAGCTTTTCTAGATAACAAGGCGTGGG
>JAHRHZ010000038.1:4595125-4631605 GCA_024137785.1 Ginglymostoma cirratum
TCAAGTTTTCCTGCTCCTATGATGCTGCTTGGCCTGCTGTGTTCATCCAGCCCCACGCCTTGTTACCTCAGATTCTCCAGCATCTGCAGTACCTTTCATCTCGGCTTCAGCTTTTCTAATGTTTAATTGGAAGAAATTTCTGCTCACCCAGTATTGACTGTCACAGAGGGAGCCTGATAACTGAGCAATAGTGGAGAGGTTGAGAGAGATGTTGAGGTCTCGATGGGTGCTACCGGACACGTTAAAAAACTGACACTTTTAAGATGACATTGCTGAGGAATGGTCTCTAGATGAAAAACAGCAGCGGGATAAGGATAGATACTTGGGGATACCAGAGACAATGGTCAGAGAGCAGAAGAGAAGCTAATAGAAGTGATTCTTTGGCTGTAATTAGATAACAATCGAATCAGGTAATTGCTGTTCCATCCAGCTGGATGACTGTGGAGGATGGTGCGGTCAACCGGATCAAAGCCTGCAGACATGTCCAGAAGGATGAGGAGGAAAGGTTTATCTTTGTCACGATCACATTGAAAGTGCTTCGGAGGGTCAGTGCAGACTCAATGGCCTCTCTCTGCACTGTTGGAATTCTATGATTCTTAGTGGAAAGGGAGGATGGAGATTTGGTGGTAGTTTGCAAGGATGGTATGGCCAGGGGTTTTTCTTTCAGCAGAAATGTGATGACAGAGTTAGAAGTAGGTAAGTTAGGGCAGCACGGTGGCTTCAGTGATTGGCACTGCTGCCTCACAGTACCAGGGGCACAGGTTCAATTCCAGCCTCGGGTTACTATCTGTGTGGAGTTTGTACATTCTCCACATGTCTGTGTGGGTTTCCACTGAGTGCTCTGGTTTCTTCCCATTGTCCAAAAGATGTGCAGGTTAGGTGGATTGGCCAACGCTAAATTGTCTGTAGTGTCCAGGGATGTGGAGGTGAGGTGGATTAGCCATGGGAAATGCAGGGATAGGGTAGGGGAGTGAGCCTGGGTGGGATGTTCGTCAGAGAGTCAGTATGGACTTGTGCCGAATGGCCTGTTTCCACACTGTAGGGATTCTATGAAGAAGTACAATACCTGAAGAGAGGATCATTAACCTTATCAGCAAACATAGGGACCAGGAAGGGAAGTGGTATGGTCAGCAATTTAGAGGGAAAAGGTCAAAGGAGCAGAAGATGGTGCTATGAGCATGATGAACTTGCTTCAAGAAGATGTTTTTATCTTGTAGAAAAAAGAAGGTTGAGTTATGCTTTCTGCCAAAACCTCCTGGTTCCAGACTTTATTTCTGGAACAATGTTAGAACTGACAGAAAAGTGCACATGTTCATATAGAACTTTGAACAAATGAAAACGTTCCAGAAATTGTTGAAAGAGGTGAAGTTTGCTGTCCTCCACATAAAAATAAAATTCATATTGGCATTAAGGAGCCTAGACAAAAGCTGAAGCTGAGGGCAGAAGAAGTTAAAGTGAAAACTCTGATTCTATACTTGACATGAGACTGATATTTGGGGTTGTTAAAGGTTGGCTGTATCAGCCACATGACAGCTCTGTAGATATTCTGAAGATTTTTTTTTCTTTAAATCTATTTTTCCTATCAGCCTGTTCAGAGATATTACTTGTCTCTGGACCAGGTGGGACTTGAACCTGGGCCTCTTGGCCTAGCGGTACGAACACTGCCACTGCACCACAAGGGAGTCTTGCACAGATTGCTGTCCTCAAACTAATTATTGTCAGCTGCATCTTCCCTCTGTCATCACACCAGAGGTGGGATGGCTGTAAGCTCTGGAATTCCCTTCTTAAACCTCTCTGATTCCTTGTCTTGTTTTCATTCTTTAAGATTCTACTTTTATCTCTTTGATCAAATCTTTAGCCAACTGCCATTGTGTCTGCTGATGTGATTCAGTGTCATATACCTTGCAATGCTTTCTTCTTAAATTTAAAAATACAATATAAATACAAATTATTATTATTCCACAGTGTTCCAATTCATTTACAACTTAACCAAAAATGAAGCAGTCCATACCAGCCTTCAACATTATCTAATCCAGGCTAACACATGTCAGCTGTCTCACATCTACACAGCCAGGCATATGACAAGATAACGCCCATGCAAACTTTCAATAGCAGTAACATAACCAACGCGCATAAGCAGTGTCCACAACAAATGGTTGGGCCCCGGGGAACATTGCTGAACAAAGATACCTCGGGGTGCCAGTGTATAGTTCTTTCAAAGTGGATTCATAGTTAGGCAGGGTGGTGAAGAAGGCGTTTGGTACACATGTCTTCATTGGTCAGAACATTGAGTAGAGGAGTTGGTATGTCTAGATTGTGGCTGTACAAAACATTGGTGAGGTCACTTCTACAATACTTCTGTAGGATGGATGTTATTAAACTTGAGGGGGTTCAGAAAAGATTTACAAGGATGTTGCCGGGACTGGAGTGTTTGAGTTATAGGGTGAGGCTGAATAGGCTGGGGCTTTTCTTCCGAGAGCATCAGAGGCTGAGTGGGTGACCTTATAGAGGTTTAGAAAATCATGAGGGGCATGGATAGAGTGAATAGCTAAGATCTCTTTCCTGGGATGGGAAGTGCAAAATTAGAGGGCATAGGTTTAAGATGAGAGGAGAAAGATTTGAAAAGGAACTGATGGTTAACTTTTTCACGCAGGGGGTGGTATGTGCATGGAATGAGCTGCCAGATGAAGTGGTAGAGGCTGGTACAATTATAACATTTAAAAGGCATCTAGATGGGTATATGAATAGGAAGGGTTTAGAGGAATATGTGTCAATGCTGGCCCATGGCACCATGTCAGATTGGAATGTCTGGTCAGTGTGGGTGAGTCGGATTGGACCAAAGGGTCTGTTTCATGCTGTCTGATTCTATGACTATGACTGAACCAGCCATATCAATACCATGACTACAGGAGTAGAGTAGAAGCTGGCCTAGTGCTATCTCAAATCCTGAAGTTTCTGCCACCCAGCAGTTTCAAGTTTGCACTCTGACTCGTGGTTTGCATAGGTGCTTGCAGTTGGAACAACACTGCATTAGCACAAGGATGGAACATGTTGGTTTATTAGTGTACCAGGAATTATATTTTTTTTCTTAACTCCTTCAACACTAGTACACTCTGGCCGTCATATGCATGATCAGCAGGAGACTCTGCAGTGACTCATCAGAGTACTTTAACGGCAGTTTTCTTCCTTGTGACCCCTATCGCCCAAAGTTACAAACATCAGTGTTATGGGAGTATGAGCACTCCAAGTCTTCATGCTGATGTGAACATATTATTTGCTCAGTCCAAGTTGAATAATTTCCTGTACTAACACAATTTCTGAGCACTGTCAAAAGGAGAATGCCAATCATTACTTTGCTAAGAATCGATATAATTAAATTTGGAAAGTTGTTAGACAGCCACAAGATCGTGTAATGTACCAGTCACAGTTAGAGCTGAGCTGACTGACAGACTGATGAATGGACTACGCTGTAATGGACTCAGAATATGCTGATGACTGTGCTTTCAGTGCCTGTTATGTTGAAATTGTGTTTTTTATTGCAGAGTAGTTAGTTTTGCAGCATTTAATTTGAAGTCCCATCAGAATTATATGAACAGGTTCGCTCCTGACATTGCCATGCTTACCCCGCTAGTGGTTGTATTGTATGGGCTTTAAAACGCATGTCCTTTCTTCTTCTCCATGTTGAACAGGTATCATTGATGTCAGCATAAAAAATGTACAAGAGGTGATCCTTGCAGCGGATATGTTGCAGTTAACTGAGATTGTGAACGTGTGCAGTAATTTTTTAAAAGGGCAAGTTGATCCCTCGAACTGTGTTGGAATTTATCAATTTGCTGAGCAACTCGCATGTCATGATCTCATGGAATTCAGTGAAAGCTACATTTATGTGCACTTCCTGGAGGTATGTAAAACTGAGGAATTTATTGGATTAGAAAAAGATCAACTTGTAAAGATATTAAAAAGTGAAGAACTCCACATTGAAGATGAATATCAAGTTTTCACAGCTGCTATGGAATGGGTGCTCAAAGACGTAGGCAAAAGGAAAAAATACGTGATTGAAATTCTGGATCCTGTTCGATTTCCTCTGCTGTCTTCACGAAGATTATTCAAGTACATTGAAGGTACGACAGAATTTTGAGTATTTCATGTTCCTCAGGACAAAGCAGCATGCTCATTGTTAACCCGTGCACTACATTAGACATTCATTCCCTGCATCGTAATGACATCTGTGTGTGCTGTTTAGAAAGTACACTGCAGCAATTCATCCAGGGTTTTTTTGTTTTTGCCGCACCTTCCAAACCGGTAACCTCTGCTACCCAGAGGATGAGGGCAATAGGTGCATGGAAACACAACCATCTGCAAGTTCCCACCAGCCTGACTTGGAATTGTACCATAGTTTCTGCATTGCATAAAATTTTGGAACTCCCTTCCTAATAGCACCACGGATAAACTTATACCACATGGTCTGCAGGATTTCAAGAGCGTGACTTAACATTGCTTCCTTGAGTGAAGTCACAGATTTTTAACAACAATTTGTGCTTCTGAACATTACTGGTTTGGTGAGCTTTTGTTATCGAGCCCTAATTTCTCTTGGGAAAGTGATGACCATAAGGTATAGGAGCAGAATTAGGCTATTTGGCCTATCGAGTCTAGTCCACCATTCAATCACCCTGATATGGTTCTCAACCCCATTCTCCTTCTGCCTTCGTGTAACCCTTGATCCCCTGACCAATCAAGAACCTATCTATCTCTGTCTCAAATAGACTCAAGGACACTCCACAGTCTTCTGTGGCAATGTGTTCCACAAAGACCTGTCTCATGATTACATTTTTAATATAAAAGATAGGTATTAAATTATCATAGAGCAGTGATTTTAAGCAGTAAGACTGCTAATGCTGAGTTTTTGGGAACGTGTGTTGTGATTGTTTTCTTGGGTATATTTCGGATCTGTAGATTAAGGTGCAGAGATGGCTTTTAGTAGAGTGGTGTGTGCTTCCGGTTGGATGTGGGAGATTAGGAAGAATTTCAAGATTCCTGGAGATTATGTCTGCAGGAAGTGTGTTTGGATGCAAATCCTGTCGGATCGCATGGATCAGTTGGAGCAGCAGTTAGACGCAATGAGGAATTTCTCGGAGCCGGGGGTGTAATATATGGCAGTTTCAGGAAGGTAGAAAAACCGCAGATACGTTCAGGTGGATGAGTTACCGCCAGGCAAGGTAGGCAGGTAGTGCAGGTACTTACTGTGGCTATCCCCATCTCAAACAGCTGTTTGAATAATGTTGGGGGTGATGGCCTCTCAGGGAATATGACAGCCAGGTTTCTGGTACCAAGACTCACTCTGCTGTTTTTTGGCGGGGGCGGATTATGTCTAGTTGCAAGCAATTGATTGTGATGGGGGACTGTCTAGTCAGGGGCACAGATAGATACTTCTGCAGCAAGAACTACCCAGGAGGCTTTAAAACATTGAAGCAGAGAGACTCAAAGAGAGTGTGAGGAAAAAAATACGTCTGAGGCTGGTACCGTAATGAAGCGGAGCAAGTTAAATAGAGCAAGGCAGAGAACAAGGTAACACTGATAAATTAAACAACATTTTATTTCAATGCAAGAGGCCTGACAGTTAAGGCAGATGATCTTAGGGGATTGGTTAGGAACATGGGACTGGTATATCATAGCTATTGCAGAAACGTAGCTCAGGAAGGAGCAGCTTAATGTTCCAGGGTATAGATGCTTTGGGAAGGATAGAAAGGTGGAGGGTGCAGGACAGGAGGGGGAGTTGTGTTTTTGGTGTAAGAGCTTGGATGGAGAGGAATTTGTTAAGTGTGTACAAGAAACTTGTTCAGAATGTGGATGTACATGATAGAGAAGGAGCAAAACTTGACCTTAGCTTGGGAAAGAAGGCAGGGCCAGTGACTGAGGTACCAGTGGGGGAGTGCTTTAGGGCCAATGATCATAATTCTGTTATTTTTAAAATAGTTATGGAAGAGGATAGACCTGATCTAAAAGTTAATATTCTAAATTGTAGGAAGGCCAATTTTGACGGTATTAGGCAAGAACTTTGAAAAGTTATTTGGGAGAGGCTATTCGCAGCTAAAGGTACAGGAGGAAAGTGAGATGCCTTTAAAAATAAGATTATGAGAGTTCAGACACACTATGTTCCTGTTAGTGTGAAGAGCATGGCTGGTATGTATAGGGAATGCTGGATGACTAGAAAACTTGAGGCTCTGGACAAGAAGAAGGAGGAGGCATGTGTCAGGTATAGACAGCTGGGATCGAGCGAATCCCTAGAGGAGTATAAGGGCAGTATGAGTATACTTAAGAGGGAAATCAGGACAGCGAAAAGGGACATCAGATATCTATGGCAAATAGAGTTAAGCAAAATCCAAAGAGATTCTACAAATACATAAAGGGAAAAGGAGTAACTAGGGAGAAGGTAGGGCCCCTTAAAGATCAATAAGGCCGCTCATGTATGGAACCACAGGAGATGGTTGAGATACTAAATGAGTATTTGACGTCCGTATTTACTGTGGAGAAGGATGTTGAAGCTAGAAAACTTGGGGAAATAAATCGTGATATCTTGAAAAGTGTCCATATTACAGAGGAGGAGGTGCTAGATGTGTCAAAATGCATAAGGGTGGATAAATCCCTGGGACCTGATCAGGTGTATCACAGAACTTTGCAGGAAGCTAGGGAAGAGATTAGTGGGCCCCTTGCTGAGAAAATTTGTATCATCGACAGCCTCGTTTGAGGTGCTCACAAATGGGAGGTTGGCTGATGTGATGGAATTACTTAAAGGTGGTAAGGAAAAGCTAGGGAACTCTGGAGCAGTGGTGGGTAAGTTGTTGGAGGGGATTCTGAGGAATAGGATTTACATGCATTTGGAAAGGCAAGGAGTGATTAGAGAGCATCAACATGACTTAGTGCATGGGAAATCATGCCTCACTAACGTGTTTGAGTTTTTTTGAAAAAGTGACGGAAGAAGATTGGTGAAGGCTGAGCAGTGGATGTTGTCTATTTGGACTTTGGCAAGGTGTTTGACAAGGTTCCTCATGGTAGACTGGTTAGCAAGGTTAGATCACACACAATGCATGGAAGAACTAGCCATTTGGATACAAAATTGATTCAAAGGTAGGAGATGTAGGGTGATGGTGGAGGGTTGTTTTCGAACTGGAGGCCAGTGACCAGTAAAGTGCCATGAGGATGGGTGCTGGGTCCACTGCTTTCCGTCATTTATTTAAATAATTTGGATGTGAATATAGGAGGTATGTTTAGTAAGTTTTCAACTGACAGCAAAATTGGTGGTGTAGCGGATAGCAAAGAAAGTTAGTTCAAAGTACAATGGTACCTTGACCAGATGGACGAATGGACCAAGGATTGACAGATGGAGTTTAATGTAGATAAATGTGTGGTGTTGCATTCTGGTATCAGGGCAGGATTTGTACAATGAGTGGTACAGCTCTGGGGAATGTTGCTGATCAAAGGGAACTAGGGATGCACGTGCATAGTTCCTTGAAAGTGGAGTTGCAGGTAAACAGGGTTCTGAACAAGGTGTTTGGCATGCTTGCCACCATTGGTCAGTGCATTGAATATAGGAGTTGGAAGTCATGTTCTGGCTGTAAAGGACATTGGTGAGGTCGCTTCTAGAATACTGCATTCAGGCCACTTATTTTTAGAATACTGCATTCAGTTCAGGTCTCCCTGCTATAAGAAAGATGTTGTTAAACTTGACAGGGTTCAGAAAAGATTGCTGGAGTTAGAGGGTTTGAACTACAGGGAAAGGAGCTTTTTTTCCCCTTGGCACGTCAGAAGCTGAGGGGTGACCTTACAGAGATTTATAAAAACATGAGGGTCATGGATAGGATGAATTGCGAAAGTCTTTATCCTGGGGTAGGGGAGTCCACAACTAGAGGGCATAGGTCTAGGGGGAGAGGGGAAAGATCTAATAGGGACCTGAGGAGCACCTTTTTCATGCCGAGGATGGTGCATGTATGGAACAAGCTGCCAGAATAAGTGGTGGCGGCTGGTACAATTACAATATTTAAAGGGCATCTGGATGGGTACATGAATAGGAAGGGTTTAGAAGGATATGGGACAAATGCTGGCAAATTGGACTGGATCAATTTAGGAAATCTGATTGGCATGGTCGAATTGGAGTAAAGGGTCTGTTTCCATGCTGTATAACTCTGCAACTCTGAGTCACCATCCTTGGCTGAAGAAATTCCTGGTGAGTCATCTTCTTGAACCACTGCATTTATTGTGATACAGTAGGCCCCACAGTGTTTTAGGATGGGATGTTCATCCCATAAAGAATTTTTTTAAAAATGTGCATTTACCAGCAGAGCAAAATTTGGCTGTAGCTAGTTGGTTTCAATTCAATGTTATTACTTACATTAAATTTCAAGAAATTGTTTCCTGCTTCAGGTCCCAAATTACCTTGAGAAAGGTTGGTTAGCTGCCTGGTTCTCATTTTAAAGCACAGTGTTTTGAGTCATCTTGGGCTTCAATCATTTTCTGTCATCCTGCCACTTACAAATAGAAACTGAATTTGCATAACACAGTGTCACTGTTATTGGGGAAAAAAAAATTCAATTATTGGTTGACACATGATTGACATCAAACAATCCATGCCATGTACCATCATATCATTAAAGACTACCCATACGAATATAAGGATCCACATATGCTTTGTTCTGTCTTGTAGTTGTTGAAGAATCTGCGTCATATTATACTGCCATGGCTCAACCTAATTAAATGCCCCACCTTGTAAACAAGGGATCTGAAACCTCACATTCAGATCTATATCATCTAACCCTATTCAGTGAACTCTCCATCTATTACAAGAAGGCAATAAAATCTCAATTCCCAAAACAGCCTGATACCAACCTACATATTTGTTCCCAATATAAATGTTTAGTTTGTATTATTGATGGCTGGGATGCTTTATATTTTGTGCGATACTATATTACATATGTTGTAAGATTTGGGCTTAACTTTAATTGGAAGAACTAAGTCAATTGCAATTAAAGACTGAGTTGAGAGAGCCAATCTAAAAGCATACCAGTCCTGATTAGTTGTGAGACCCATTCCAGCTACTAATGTATTTTTTAGGTTTTACAGATTTTATTAAGTTTATTCTAATACAGACAAAATAAATTATAGTCAAGAAAAGCAGTGGTTTTCAATCAATCCACTTCAGGACCCCAGCTTCTGGTTCTTGCTGACTGGACGTACGTTTCTTGTCTCCTCTGTTGACTAACGTTGTCGTTCTTTCTTCAGTCTTCTCCATTTGTTATAAACCACCCAGCATTAAGGATTTCCGAAGTTCATGCATAGCAGTCGCTTCAGGAATCAGAAGTCAATGCACCCCTGTGCAAGGGAGCATTGGCCATCTTCCCTGTTCATGATCTGAAGCATCCCGAGTTTGAATTGGCTTGCCAGTGCATGGATAACACAGGATCAGTCCCAGATTGTCTCAGTTGTGAATTCCCAAATTCCTAATGGTTTCTTTCAAAGTAACAGTCATCTTATTGACTTGGAGACAATAAGGACTGCAGATGCTGGAAGCCAGAGTCTATAGGCGTGAGGCTGGAAAAACACGGCAGGTCAGATAGCATGTGAGGAAAGTCAACGTTTTGGGCCGAAACCCTTCGTCAGGACTGGGGAGGGGGAGAGGAGTCCAGAAATAGAGGGAGGAGGTTGGGGCTGGGGGAAGGGTAGGAGAGATAGTGATGGGTGGATGCAGGTAGGGCATATTGTGATTTGTCCATGGGAAGGGTGGAATGGATAGGTGAGTAGGAAGATGGACAAGTTAGGTCAGGTGAAGGTGAAGGGGAGGGGGAGGGCTGCACATGGGATAAGGCTGTGAGTGGAGGTATTTTGAAGCTGGTGAAGTCAAAGTTGAGGCCTTTGGGCTGTAAGCTCCCAAGGCAAAATATCAGGTGTTGTTCCTCCAGTTTACGTTTGGCCTCACTCTGACAGTGGAGGGGGCCAAGGATGGACATGTCAGGGGAATAGGAGGGGAATAAAAATGAATGGCAACCGGAAGGTCGGGTTGGTTGATGTGTGCAGAGCACAGCTGCACTGCGAACCCGTCCCCGAGTCTGTGTTTGGTCTCCCCGATATAGAGGAGACCACAACAGGAGGAACAGATGCAATAGATCAGGTTGGATGAAGTGCAGGTGAATCTCTGCCGGATCTGGAAGGATTATTTGGGGCCTTGAACAGAGGTGAGAGAGGATGTGTAGGAGCAGGTGTTGAACCTCTTGCATTTGCAGGGAAAGGTACCGGGTGTGGTGGAGAAATTGGTGGGTAGCGTAGAGCTGACGAAGGAGTTGCGGAATGAACAGTCCCTGTGGAAAGCAGACAGGAGTGGGGAGGGAAATATCTTTTTGGTGATGGGGTCTGATTGTAGGTGGCGTAAATATTGGAGGATGATGCGTTGGATTCGGAGGTGGGGTGGTCCGTGACGACAAGGGGGACTGTATCCTAATCGTTGTTGGGGGGAGGGGGTTTGAGGGCAGAAGTGCAGGAAAAGGAGGAGATGCAGTTAAGGTCATCCTTAATTACAGAGAAGGGGAAATTACTGTCCCTAAAGTAGGAAGATATCTGGGATGGCCTGGAGTAGAACGCCTTGTCCTGGGAGCAGATGCAGCGGAGGAATTGGGAGTATGGGATAGCATTTTTGCAGGAGGGTGGGTGAGAGGAGGTGTAGTCGAGGTAGTTGTGGGAGTCTGTGGGTTTGAAATGGATATCGGTGGTGAGTCGGTTTTGGGACATGGAAACGGAGAATTCCAGGAAGGGTAAGGAGGTGTCAGAAATAGTCCAGGTGAATTTGAGGGCAGGGTGGAAGGTGTTGGCGAAGTTGATGAACTCGCGGGAGCACTAGGCCGCACCGATGCAGTCATCAATATAGCAGAGCAAGAGGTGAGGGATAGTGCCGCTGTAGTTCTGGAAGAGGGACTGTTCCACAAATCCTGCAAAGAGGCAGGCATAGCGTGGGCCCACGTGGGTGCCTTTGGCTACTCCTTTGGTTTGTAGGAAGTGGGAGGAATCGAAGGAAAAATTGTTGAGTGAGGATCATTTTAGCCAAGCAAATGAGAGTCAGTGGAGGGGGACTGGTTGGGCCGACAGGAGAGGAAGAAGCTGAGGGCTTTAAGGCCTTCCATATGGGGGATACAGGTGTAGTGACTGTACATGGAGATGAGGTGTAATAGGGAGGTTGGGGTTGGAGTGAAGGGAGAGGACGGCTGTGTTACATTGGGGAGAGGTTGGAATAAGTGAGAGAGGTAGAGAGATCCAAATGATTGATATCACAGTGGCAGTTTGAGATGAACAGGTCGAAGGAGGGTAAGAGGCAGTTGGTAGGCGGATGAAGTTTGCTGGAGGTGGGAGAAAGGGCTATTAGGGGGTGGGTTGGATTTCCGTTTGAAGAAATAAGTGTGGAGGCAGAGGTGGCAGAAAAAGAGCTCGATGTCATGGCATGTGCAGAATTCAATTATGTGTGAGCGCAGGGGAATGAAGGTGAGCCCTTTGCTGAGGACTGACCATTCAGCCTCAATGAGGGGGAGGTCCATGAGACAATGAATACCTGACAGGGCTTGGGACTGGGGCTGGGTGTAGAGCTGGAGCCAGGCGCGGGGGTGGAGACTTCATCAGGGGTAGGTGTGCGTACTGGAGCGATTTTGTGGGTGGATGCAGAAGTAACGTGATCATCATTGATGTGACTTGTATGGAATTTGGGGATTTACATATGCATATTAATCAATTAAAACTTTCTAACTGAAGATTTAACAGCATCTCAGGTTTGTTTAATACATCCTGATAAGTGATGTGATCCTTTAATTTTTTAACTTACAAGTTCTGTGTCTGATACTATCTCTCTCATTAACATCTGAAGAAGGAGTGAGGCTCCGAAAGCTTGCATTTTCAACTAAACCTGTTGGACTATAACCTGGTGTAGTGTGATTTCTGACATTGTCCACCCTAGTCCAACACTGACACTGCCACATCATCATCACTGATGTCAGCAGTCATGTAGTTGTCAGCAGAAGCAGCAGTCACGAGGTTGTCAATATCGGCAGAAGCAGCAGTTACATGGTCGAAGTGCCCTTCACTTTGGAGGACCCCATCCCTTTTACGATAGTTTGCCCCCCTTGACTTACCAATTTCATTGATTTCTACCAAGATTGTGCAGCATTGACAAAGTAATTTATATGACTGCTTAGAGTTAGTAGTGTCACCGACTGTGATTTTAATATGAGCCCAAATGCACCATGATCCATCGATATAGTCACCAAAATCCCAAAGCCTATCAATATCCTTTTAATTAAAAGGACCATGTATGGCTCCACAATAACTTTGTTATTTAAAACAAATGAACTGAAGTTACTTAATAAAGATCATACAGGCTTATTTTGTTCTCTAAGAATCCCAACTTATTACTATATCGAATATGTGAAAACTAAAGTTAAATGTACCGTTGCAAGATGCAGCAAAATATGTAAATTAGAGTCAAATATGTACAAAACATATATATGTTAGTCGGTTACACACTTCAAGATACAAAACTAAACCAATCTAAAATACAGCTGTGTTTTTGACTAAAAATCCTTTACCCCGAAGAACGTTCACATTTGTTAGCTTATATTTACGTTAGTTTGGGCAATCAAAACAACCATAAGCACATGACATTATTTTTAACCTGGGCTATATAGCTATTTTTCCTTAGAGAAAGTATTTTACAAGTACAGTCAAACTGAATATAATTTAGTTACTGAGATAACAAGATGTATGGCTGGATGAACGTAGCAGGCCAAGCAGCATCAGTGGAGCAGGAAAGCTGACGTTTCTGGTTTAGACCCTTCTTCAGAAATAGGGGAGGGGACGGGGATTCTGAAATAAATAGGGAGAGGGGGGAAGCGGATAGAAGATGGATAGAGGAGAAGATAGGTGGAGAGGAGACAGACAGGTCAAGGAGGTGGGGGGGTGGAGCCAGTAAAGGTGAGTGTAGGTGGGGAGTTGAGGGGGGGAGATAGGTCAGTCCAGGGAGGACGGACAGGTCAAGGGGGATGAGGCTGGTAGGTAGGACATGGTGGTGGGGCTTGAGGTGGGAGGAGGGGATAGGTGAGAGGAAGGACAGGTTAGGGAGGTAGGGACAAGCTGGGCTGGTTTTGGGATGCGGTCGGGGGAGGGGAGATTTTGAAGCTTGTGAAATCCACATTGATACCATTGGGCTGCAGGGTTCCCAGGCTGAATATGAGTTGCTGTTCCTGCAACCTTCAGGTGGCATCGTTGTGGCACTGCAGGAGGCCCAGGATGGACATGTCGTCTGAGGATTGGGAAGGGAAGTTGAAATGGTTCGCGACTGGGAGGTGCAGTTGTTTGTTGCGAATCGAGTGTAGGTGTTCCACAAAGCGGTCCTCAAGCCTCCGCTTGGTTTCCCCGATGTAGAGGAGGCCACATCGGGAACAGCAGATATAGTATACCACATTAGCAGATGTGCAGGTGAACATCTGTTTGATGTGGAAGGTCTTCTTGGGGCCTGGGATGATGGTGGGGTGGGCAGAGGTGTAGGAGCAGGTGTAGCACTTCCTGCGGTTGCAGGGAAAAAGTGCCGTGTGTGGTGGGGCTGTTGGGGAGTGTGGAGTGGACGAGGGAGTCAGGGAGAGAGTGGTCCTTCTGGAAAGGGTGGGCAGGGAAAAATGTTTTGGGTAGTGGGGTTAGATGGCAGATGGTGGAAGTGTCGGAGGATGATGCGTTGGATTCGGAGGTTGGTGGAGTGGTACATGAGGACGAGGGGGATCCTGGTTTGGTTGTTATTGTGGGGAGGGGGTGTGAGGGATGAGTTGCGGGAGATGCGGTCGAGGGCGTTTTCGCCCACTGTGTGGGGGATGTTGCGGTCCTTGAAAAACGAGGACATCTGGGATGTCCGGGAGTGGAATGCCTCATCCTGGGAGCAGATACGGTGGAGGCAAAGGAATTGGGAATAGGGGATGGCATTTTTGCAGGAAGGTTGGGGGGGGAGGAGGTGTATTCTAGGTAGCTATGGGAGTCAGTAGGCTTGATGGATATTGGTTTCCAGGTGGTTGCCAGAGATGGAAATAGAGAGGTCCAGGAAGGAGAGGGAGGTATCAGAGATGGTCCAGGTGAACTTAAGGTTGGGGTGGAAGGTGTTGGTGAAGTGGATGAACTGTTTGAGTGGTCTTTGACTGTAAAGGGTTGCTGTAGGATTTAAAAGATTGTATTTTACTGTCAGTATTGAAATCTTTATATTTGTGTTATGTGTAAATAGTTTTGTTTATTCTTCATTTTTTATTGCATAATAAATTTCACTTTTTATTGAAGCCAAATCTGCAACATTGCAAGCCTGTGTTTCAGTGAGAGACTGTCTTATGTAAGAGAAAAAAATCTATCCAGCCAGATTTCAATCTGACCAGTCAGACCTGATTTGTCCAATAATAACGTCAGCTGGGATAGCAACACTTACAACAATGCTGCACATTTGTTAATTTTTTGGGAGTAAAAGCAACAGAATCTTATTCCTCTCTCCAGGTATTCCTGACTTTAGTCTACGTGTGGCCCTGCAGAAGTTGCTGGAGGAATATAGGGAGGTCAGTAAACCTCAGAAAGAGAGCAAGTTCTACAAAATGTCACCTGCGTCAAAGATTCGTCCCCGAAGGAAGGCCAGGAAGTACCTCTATGCTATAGGTTTTCTTAATTGTTCTTTCTGTAATTAGATGTGATCGCATTTAAAACAATCAACAGTGTCTGGTGCATCGTCAAGTTACAATACAATTGTTATGTTGTACACATTTACAAGTTAGAGTAACATTGGTAAACTTCTTGCTCAGTATCTGCGATATATCATGTAAAATTCTCATTTGACTGCAAAGTAAGACAGGTAAGAAAGATAATACTCTTGACCGTAAACACAGCAGCTGAAAAGTAATAGTATAACGAATTATATTGGATGCAGTAATTTAAAGTGTTTTCACATTGTTATTTTTGCAGGCATTATTGAACATGACTGTATTATTTTCTTCTTTCCTTGATCTCTTTAGGCTGGTTGTGATACAGGTCTGCTGTAATGTTGATTTCTAATGTTTGGAGATTGTATTTTCAACTGTTATTACTTTCTTTAGCTTCCCTTTAATATAGTTACAATGTTTGCTTCAACCACCTCCTGCAGTCACTAGTTTTTGGATAACATTTTTTTGCTGAATTCGGTGTTGCATTCTTGCTGACTATCTTATATTGATGATCTCTAGTTGCGCTATTCCCAAGAAAGAATGTTCTTTGTCAATCCATTCTATCAAAACCTTTTGTAATGTTTAACACCTCTGTGAGGTCACCCTTCAGCTTTCTTTCTCAAGAGAAAAGAGACCAAAATGTTGGTCTTTCCTGATATGTATGTTGAATCCAATTGTGGGTATTGATTCTTGAATTCCAAAAGCTTTTTGAAGTTTGATATGCAGCAACTTTAATTTGAGGGTAAATGCCTTTTCTGTTACATCGTTACCTTCCATGATAATAGCCTCTCTTTAATTAGGATTCTGTTCATTGCTTTGTGTACAAGGGATTCTAAACTCTGTCAGAAACAAAGCACTATTTTTGAAGCTTTCTTTCAGTAAATTTTTGTGTAGATATTTAAAAGAAGGCCCATATTTTTCCCACCACAGTGAAAGAATGGCATTTAAAGCTGTGGTCAATGAAAGCTGTTCTGAAAGAGCTCGTGAACTGTGTGACGAGAAATTTACCTGTCTCTGTGCAAGTGATGGTTATCCTCCCTACTGAGGCTTCTAGCTTTGAGCAAGTAAATCATCACACTGCCTGAACAGCCAATCACTTTAAGCAATTCTTATAAATACCAAATCAGGAAAGAAGAGCATTTGACTTGATAGTTGACCTTTTAAAAATGTAATAGAGCATGTCATAAAGTTCAAGACATACATCAGAGGTGAATGTAGAAGCTGGAATGTCGTGAACTTTAAAGTACTAATTATTCTAAAAATCTGTTTTTTAAAGAATTAGCGTAATTTTGCACAGTAGAGACATTTAACAACGTCCCACAATATTTTCAGGTTCAGACGAGGTGTTCACAGAGGTTATTACTCACTTTAAAAACCTCATCAAAAAGGTGCTGTTTTCGTTTGCGCAACATATGGAAGAACACAGAATAATGGGTCACAGCTTTAGAAATTTTGGTTTAATTTGTGTTGCATGAAATCCCAGGGTTGAAGTCATATTCTGTGAAGTAATGGCAGTGAATGCTTACTGTTCATTATCGAACTCTGCAAATTCAAAGCCAATCTTTGACTTTTTTTTTTCTTGTGTCCTTAACACAAACCCAAAGTCAGCTTATAGTTCTTAAATTTAATTCAGTAAAACTGATGTTTAAATGTATATTGTATACTTCCATCACAGTACGGGATTTGACTGGATGCTGTTGAAGGCATGATTTTGTAATCATTTCTTTTAACAAGGTGGGTACACTCGGCTTCAGGGAGGACGCTGGAGTGACAGCAGAACTCTCAGTTGTGTGGAACGGTTTGATTCATTCAGTCAATACTGGACTACAGTGTCGTCCCTCCACCAGGCCCGAAGTGGGTTAGGTGTTGCAGTACTCGAAGGGATGATCTACGTAATAGGTGGTAAGTTATGTCACTGGGATGTCAAGAATTAGTTCTTCGATTAACTGCTCATAAAATATAAAATATGGTTTGAGAGTTGTTTCATTTCTGTAGGGAAGGCCCTCATCACTAATGCATGTGGATGAGTGTTTTGTCTTTTTTTTTAATCCACTTATTTATAATTTTTGAGATGTGCATGGGGATGAGGGATGAATGGTGTTTGATATTTTATAATTTTGTAAAGTTAGTAGTGTTTTTCACAAAACTTCAAAGTAAGCACTTTTATAAGAGCAACATGAGAAATAAGCAGTCTGCTTGGGCTTTCATTCTGTGTCCCATACTCCTCTCTAAAATCAACAATGGTTCTAATTCCAAGCGATCAGACTTAAAAGTTGATGTATTGGATAACTTTTCAGACTAGGAGGCAAGTTTCTAAGACTTCAAATAGTGACTCCTGGTAATGATTTTTAAATTCTGATCTGTTTCTGCTGCTGACTTCCTTTAATGTGTCTGACCACTATTATAAGTGATATCAACCATGTCTTCAATCCCCAAAGCAAACTATTTTCCACCTCAGAGCCCTCCTCTAAAACATGTTCACTATGATTCAGATTTGCTTATTGTTGGTGGACATGTGACACAAGCCTAATTCCATGTCCTCATGATTATGCTCTGATTCCACTGCCTTATCCCTTTATTTGACGCTGATTATTTCTTCATCCTCAGACTTTTAAGTTTCCTGTGCACATATAGTAAGCTGCATCACTTGGATTGTTTAATTGTGTTTGAGATCTTTTCCTTCTGCATACCTGGATTTTCAAGGAGATTGAGCACATGGTGCGTCAGTTTTTCCCTCAATAATCTGGATACTGCCTTCAATCTAGGACATGTTTTTGTTTTAATTGATAAGGACAACATTTTACTTTGCTATAATCAGTTTTTGTTTCTGATCAACAATAAGTGTATTCCTTCGGATGGCAACTTGCAAAGGAAATTGGATAAATTTCAGAAATTTTCCAATAAATTGCTAAATTCATAGTTCATGACTTAGGCATTTTGGGTACTTGGGGAATTTGAGATAATTCGGGAAATTTTAAGTACTTGGGAAAAAAATAATTTTGGTGCTTTTATAGACACTTGATGGTGTCACTTGCAGCGTAGTTTAATAGTAACATACAAAAGATATTCCTCTTAGCAATTAGAGACTTTTAGTCACAGATGCGATCTAAAATATTGTTCAATTTAACCAAAAACCTAATGGAATGATTTCAGCTAAAGGCCAAATTACATTTTTAATTTTACTGACTACAGTAGGTTCAGAAAGAATTTTAAATTTTCATTAAGGGACAGCAGTTATGCTTGTGATGCCTTGACAGGATTGAAGATGATTGTGATCTGTTACATATTTAAGGTGAAAGTGACTCCATGATTTTTGACTGTGCTGAACGATATGATCCAGTAACTAAACAATGGGCGGCAGTGGCCTCTATGAATTACCCACGATGTGGACTTGCTGTGTGCGCCTGTCATGCTGCTATTTATGCTCTCGGTAGGAAAATTTGTAAATAAATTTTATACATCAAGTACTTCTGTTTATAAGACACATCTGGCCATATACGACTGATAGATAAAAGATAGTTTCAGTTTCATTGATGCCATAGCCTTACTGTCACAGAAGAGGTTTCTTCATAAGTTTCGGACACTGACAGAGGTCCCTGTTTTACAGTCACCTGACGGTCCAATGAACCAACTATGCAAACTAAGCACATGGCTGAAGGAGGTACTTGGCTTACCTGATATTAGACCACAAAATATTGAAGTCTATACATCTAGTGCAGAACTAGCCATGCCAGTAGGCCAGCTGTTGCAGTACAACTTCAACATTGACATCTACACAGCAATAAGGAAAATTGCCCAAGTCTGTCCTTTCCCAAAAAGCAGGATAGGTCCAACCTAGCCAACTGCATCCCTCTAAGTCTACCCTTAGTCATCAGCTGTGATGGAAGTGATTGCCAGCAATATTGCCAAGAGACACATGCTCAGCAATAACCTGCTCACTAACACTCAGTTTGGGTTATGCCAGCGCCATATAGCTCCTGGCTTGTTACAGTCTTGGTACAAACATGGACAGTAGCTGAACTCTAGAGGTGAGGTGAGATGAGAATGACTGTCCTTAATATCAAGGCAGCACTTGATCCATGTATGGTATCAAGGAGCCCTTGCAGAGGTAGAGTTAATGGAAATTGGAGAAGACTCTCCATTGGTTAGAGTCTCACCTTCCACAAAGGAAGATAGTCGTAGTTGTTGGAGTTGAATCATCTCAGTATGTATAATCCTTGAGATTGACAGCAACAACTCACCAAGTGTCCTTTGGCAACACCTTCTGAACCACAACCTCTACCACCTACAAATACAAGGGTACTCCTTCACCTTCAAGTTTTCCTCAAGCCACACTCTTAGAAATATATTGCTTGTTCCTTCATTGTTGCTGGATCAATATGGAATTCCCTTCCTGCCAGCTGTGGGTCAAACGTCACTCCACGGACTGTAGTGGTTCAGGAAGGCAGCTCAACACCACCACTTGAAGACCAACAGGAAATGGGTTATAAATGCCGACCTAGCCAGTGATATCCACATCTCATAAAAAAATGAAAAACATACATAATTACCAACTTTTAAATGACAAAAAGGCAAAATTAGACTATTCATTCACAAATTGTCATATTTTGTCCTATGGCAAGTTGTATGACCTGACGATTATGTATTTTATGTTCTTTTTTACAAGTTTAACACAAAGCCCCTTTTTGAGTGTAACTCAAACCAAACCATTCAAACAATGGAGACATTGCAGCTGCTATCAGTTTTGAATACAGATGATCAGTAATATGAATGCAGTCTCTTCAAATTGCATGATCTGGAGGGAGGAATACGCTGCAATGAATATACAAATTTAGCAAATAAACAGAAATGTGATAATTTTAAAAATGTTTCTAATTGTGAAGTGTTTTTTTTTGGACTAGAGGGTGGTTTTGTCAGTTTACAGATGGATTTAGATTATTTATTATTAATAATCAGTGCATATGTTTTGATTATTTCCAGGAGGATGGGTAGGAGCAGACATTGGAAAGACGATAGAAAGATTCGACCCCTCTGACAATAAATGGGAGATTATTGGTAACATGGTTGTCCCTCGGTACTTCTTTGGGTGTTGTGAAATGCAAGGTAAGGCACTATTTGCACAAATGTGACTTTTAATTTCTTTTTACACTTGCCCTTACCAATAGGTTATTTAGATTGCTTGCGGTAGATGTTGCCATTGTTACATGGTGGTATGATTTTATAAATTTAATCAATATGGCATCCACCTCTGCCACAGTTGTGAAATATCTTGATCAAAGTCACAAACGACATCCTATGTAACTGACAAAAGTAAACAATTCCTCTTCATTCTTCTTAAACTTAGTGCAACCTTTGACATAGATGACCAAATTATTTTGGTCCAATTCCTGTCTGCTGTCATCCAGTCTTTGTTGCATTGATTTTTCTGTATTTTCTTCTTGCACCTTGGTCTGAGGATTGAGTACACTATAATGACTTTTATTCTCACTTGTTTTCCCATGTTTTCTCCTTCCTGTTCTGAATCCCAATGGGTTCCTGCAGCAGCCCTCCCTTATCTAATTTTTTGTGTGTGCATCTGCACAATGTTTATTAGTAAGCTATTTAAACATGAAGGTAATTACAGCAAGTCTATACCAATCCACACACAATTGCTTTCGAATAACAATTACTTGTATTAGTGGGGAAGCTCACGTTCCCTGATTCAAAAGCTTATGCCATATACATTTCCATTGTTTTGACAGACTTTAAAAAGGGATAAATTAACTATCAATACAAATCAGAAATATCTGTAATTGTTTCATAGGTTTAATTTATGTTGTTGGAGGTTTGAGTGATTCAGGGTCAGAACTCTGTTCAGCTGAAATGTTCAATCCTCTCACAAGGCGTTGGACACCACTAGATGATATGAAGACAAAAAGAGCCTATGTTGGAGTAGCTGCCCTGAACGACTGTGTTTATGCTGTTGGAGGGTGGAATGAGACTCAGAATGCTCTGCAGACAGTAGAGAAGTATTCACTTCAGGAGGTAGGTGCGGTTTGGTAATAGTTATAATTTATTTGAAGTAAAGTTGTTTGAAGGTTTTCATGACGGGAGCAATAACATCAAGGAAGACAATTTCACAATTATATTGAAACTGTGAAATGAGCAGCTATTATGATATAAGAGTTCCTTTGAAGAACAGAAACAGTTTGCCATTCAGGTAGCGTACTCTGCTCATTGTCTGAACAAATAATTAGAACAGGTGAAAAGGGTAGTTTGTTACATGATTGGGTGTGGGTCTACAGCTGAGATCTTACCAATCAGGTTATTGTGTTTACTACTTCAATAAATATTAACATTCTCGATGCTGATTAGTTGACTGTGGAGAACGGATGGTAATGTGCTCCTTGAATAAGGGCAATAAGATGTCACTGATGAGGAGGCTGCTATCTTGGAGGAATGCAGTGTTCAAAGATCTCTCCGGTATTTCGTCTGTGGTGTGTAATAGATGAGTCCAGATGTGGTAGTTGTGAAATTAATTGTGTTTGACAGTAGCTGATTTGTCTCAGTAACACTATTTGAAGCAGGTTCAATGTTCTTTGAGCCTAATGTGTGGGTTCTGGGCCTAAAGCCCAGCAATTTAACGTATACCATGTGATTGTAGACTTATCTATGTTAGAGAAACAAGTCTCAGCATGACCAATCAACAATATGATCCTGCCTATTTTCCCAGTCTTCACTAGACATAACACTGTTTTTCATCTACACCAGTTATTTCTCCAGATGACGGGCAAAGTACGCTGCCAAAATGTAAAGGCTATAACACTTTTTCTTAGGAACTCTTTTGAAGGAAACTACTGCTTTTAACTGCAAATTTTACATGCTGTAACTATAAAATCATCTTGCTCAGTGATTTACTTAATGTTCTTGGAAAAAAAACCAAAATAAAACTGCAGCTGGTTTGGTAAGATTACAGTGAGAAAACACTGAGATTATCCAATACTGTTATAATTTTAAAAATCTTTTTGTCTATGGGATCCCCTGCTGATTGTGTTTCAGGTGACACTGGCATGATCCTGACAAGGTTATGTGTTGGTTTCAGAGTGGAAAAGATAAGGTGTAGATACAGGTTTGAAAAGCAGTGACTGAAAGACTGTTATCCCCAAAGACTTTTTGGGGTTGGGGGGTTCTTCAAAACTGAGATTTAACTATATCTGACTTCTGATCTGCCCTCACAGCCTCTCCAAATCAAATGATGTTCCCAGCACAACTCTTATCATCAGCTTTCTTTATGTGCTGATTTCAGGAGAGAGAGGCAAGAACACCAGAATCGTCCCTCCAGCATCATTGGTATAAATGGGATAGGCAATGATTAAAATGTTAAGCCCCTCTCCATCCACTTAGGAACCTGCAGAAATTCCTTATTAACTTAGCAGCTGCAGAAACCTGGGAAAGCATGTTGCTGCTGGGAATTGAACATTTGACGCATGACATTGTCTCTGGTTCCCTGATGGAATGTTCTGTACTATAAGTTTTAGCTATCTTCTAAAGATCTTACGTGATTGAGTGAGCTGAAATTCTTTTTTTTTTCCTTTTCTCTCTTTGCCACTGCCCCACCGCCGCACATGCTGTAATTTTTCAGGAGAAATGGTTTGAGGTTTCACCAATGAAAATGGCAAGAGCAGGTGTTTCAGTCATTGCTGTTAATGGCCTCCTTTACGCGGTAGGAGGTCGGACATCAGGTAGGGATTCTTCAGCTCCTGTTACTCTGGACTCTGTCGAAGTGTATGATCCTCACACTGACACGTGGATGGAAATTGGGAACATGATAACTAGCAGATGTGATGGTGGAGTAGCTGTGCTTTAATGGTTGATGATTGCCTTCTGATATTTTATCAAAAAGACTTTTAGATGAAGAAAATCTGTACATCACATTGAACTGTTATCATTTATTTCAATTGTGATAAATACAAATTTTGTAAGTTTGGACATCAACCATTGGGTTTAAAACTAATGACTCTGGCAACATTATGTCCAAACTACAAAAGATGCTTGTGTTACTTGTCTCAAATGCGTACATGTTTCTATAATTTCACTTGGAATAAACTTGATCTAACAAACAGTGAATTTCAACATGTCATTCAGTACTGTCACAGTAACAGATTTTCATTTGAGGTTGTGTGATTACTCAATTTCATGCAGGATTTTAAAATTCTCACAGCAAATATAAATAACTAAAAGGCCACTTATTTGCTGAAAACCAGAGTTTTCCTTTCACTACAATGCAGTTTAGAAAAACAAGAACTTGAAGCAACATACAGCATTTCTACAAGGTACTTAAATTTATAACATTTTTGGGTTGTCAATATGTTCAGTGAAGTTTTCCTTGAAAGCAGCTGAGTGAATGTTTCTAAAGTATATGTGTAGTGACCCAATATGTTAGCCTTTTTAAGTGATGTCCAGAGTTTACATGCTAACTGGATGGTTTTGCATTCTACTGATACTTAGATAAATGCCAGAAGTATAAAACAACCTGTTATCTGGAGGCTTTATATACCAAATAAAGCTGTACTTCTCTTTGTATGTATGAACTGATAGATTCTTTTAGATACATATTTTCTTAATAAATGTATTTCAGCACAATAAATTGCTTTGCTTGTGTATACAAAAAAAAAGTTTGTACAAATTTAGATATGAAATGACATACTTCTGTTTCTCCATCATTCCACCATTGACAACCAATACTGTTCAGTTGGTTAAGGCTCAATCTCTGGAATTATCCCCTCGAAACCTCCCTTCTCTCTCCTTTTTAAGACAATGCTTCAAAAGTGACACTTGACCAAACTTTTGGTCTTCTACCCTAATCTATCTTTAGATAGCGAAATGTTGAATAGTATTTAATACCCTTCCTATGAAATGCCTTGATGTTTTTATTACATAAATATCCATATAAATTGAAGTTCATTACTCAATATCATAGAAATACATATATCTATCTACTGTATAATTTACAGCATTGACTTTTGCTTCATTGAGTTTTTTTAAAGCAAACCCAGTTTATTTACGCAAACCGGATTTGTGTGTTCTATAACTGCTGGTGTTAAAAGTACTGTTGTTGCAGAGATTAATGGCTTTTTCACATGCTGCACAGTTGCCTGATAGCTGTTTTGGTAGCTGTGTTCCCTGACTGGCAGTGTATATCTACAAACAATAACACAGTACAGGGCATCAGAGATATGCTGCAGCTATTAAAATTCTCCAGGCAAGTAGGACTGGCAAAGATGCTTCCCCGATTTCAAAACAGCCTTTTTCTTGTACCGCAGGTTTGAGAATTTTAAGTACATTGAATCTGTCAAAAGTCAACTTTGTGCATATTAGAATTAGGTTTATTAACACATGTACTTACATGAAAACAGTGAAAAACTAAAAGTCATCGCGTACAGCCCCATCTTAGATATAGATTCTTAAAAATAAATGAGAAAAATAAAGAAATAAGAAGTTCAGAACTCCAGCCCTTTCAAGCACAGAAGTCGGAGCAGAATCGAGTCTGCTCCAGACCTCGCCTCCATTCGCGCCTGGGTGACATCCAGGCTTTGGCTTAAATGTGGCAAATAACATTCACACAAGTGCCAGGCAATGACCATGTCCAACAAAGAGTCAAACCATTCACCTTTGTCATTACTCTAGTTAAATCCCCACTATCAAAATTCTGGGGCAAGCATTGATCAGAAATTGAACTAGCCATATAAATACTGTCACAACTAGGACTAGGAATTCTGCAGCAATTAACTCCCCTACTTTCTCTTAATGCCTGTCTGCCATCTACAAGGCAGGAGTCAGGAGTGTGATGGAGTATTCTCCATTTGATTAAATGGGTGTAGATCCAACCACACAAAGCTTTACCCCATCCAAGACAAAAAACCCTACTTGATTTGCAACCCACCCACCACTGACTCACAGTGGGAGCAATGTGTACTGTTTATAAAATGCTTCTCTGACAGCACATTCCCAACTCACGACCTGTACCACCGAGGACAAGGGCAGCAGATGCATGGGAGCACCACCACTTGCAAATTCCCCTCCAAATTGCAAAGTACCATGACGTGAAACTATATTATTGTTCCCTAACTTTCATTGGATCAAAACCCTGAAACTCCCTCTCTAACAGCAGTCTTGGTGTCCTTTATTCTCAAAGATTGCAGCAGTTCAAGAAGGCAGCTCACCACTACACTTCTTCCAGACCAATCAGGGAAGAACAATAAATGCTTGCCCAGCAAGTTTTCCTCTGAATTAATTTGGAAAAGCAAAGATGTCTTGTCTCCAGGGGACATTGAACAATGGCCTAATTAGAGCAGATGAAGTTGAAACACCACCATATTTGACCAACTGGACATCATTTCTTCCATACTATTCACATGCAACATCACATGAGTTCTTCCAGTATAACATTACTTACATGTACAACAGTTTTTTTCATCTCTCCATTCAGTGGATTAATTGTAAAGATAAAACAGTGACCTGTATTCAAAAATTCCAGAATTTTAACGAAGATAGATGTTTCTTTCTTGATGTGGTCTAAGGACTAATTGATTCACCACAGGGAGCAATTTATTGCTAACCAAACTTTAGTGCAAACACAAAACATTTTATAATTGAGTTTTATAAACTCAGCTCAACCTTCTGATGTTTAAAAGGATTTAATCAAAAATGTCAAAACTGCAACTTTTTAAAATTTTTTATAAGAACTGTTAGACTTGCGATTTTTACGTTGATGCTGAATTAAAAAAATATATGTAATGACCGTGCCAGTAAATATGTTAGGGTCTTTAAAAGGCCAGAGTATTTATCCTGATCAGCTCAATGGAAGTGTAGCAAATCCTGCAAATTCAACAGCAAACTCATGCTTCTATATTCTCATTTACTGGAATATTTCAGATGCTACCACTAATTTTCAATGATCAATACGATTTCGTTTGATACGTTTTGAATACAATCTCCCAGACTCAAGATCAGAATACAGATTAAATATGCAATGCAATTTATCATAACTTTGTAAATAGTCTTCAGTACAAAATGTATATTTAGAGTAACTAAACTTTGAAGTGTTAAAACCTTTAACATGATTCTCCTATTACCTTGCAACATAAGTCATGTTTATCAGCCATACATTTCTCACATTAAGAAGTACCAGCAGTCTCTGCTTATTTCAATGCATGTGATAACTGCAGACTTACTGGCAATGCTGATGCATTTATTTAGTGATAGGGCAATAGAAAGCTCTTGGATACAGTGTTGACTACTACCAAACTGCCTATAATTAATCATAGGCCAGTGCCTGACTTATGTTATTACTCAAAACAAAGGTGACAATCCGAGGACATCATTCTGTCTGGATGCTTAAAATTAAACGAGTTTTGTTTCATTGATTAGGTCAATATAGTTACTTGATAGTTGGTTCACATCCAGGAATATTGCAAACAAACCAAGCCTGCACAAAAATGCTACTCTATGTAACTCTACCATGTCCTGAAATGCAAATACTGGTCAGACTGTAGTGTCAATTGATAGTTTACATAAAACAGCGAGCAATAAATATCTTAAACCTTGTGTGAGGGTTGTAACCATAGATAAAGAAACTTTCGACAAAATGACCTTCATTCAGCATTCGTTATATTTTTTTTTCTTTGTTAGGTCACAACATTGATAGTACTTGTACATGATCAGCTTGAACAGAAAAATAGGAATAATATGCAAGTTAAATGGATAACTTTTCAACAGCTAGATTTTTGAACGGTGATCAGAGTCTCAAATATAATGTGAATTAATTGTTAATCACACCATTTATAAGCATCTCTGCTTCAATTTTATTGCAGCTTTTTAAAAAATAATATACTTTGCTTTTTTGAAAAGATAAAATCTCTACCCTTTCGATTTTATTTTTTCATCTGGCAATAGCTTTTTCTCAGGGTATGTACTTTTGATTATTAATGTGGCAACCAAGGAAAATGTTGCTACCACAGTCAGCACTGTTCGAAGAGCTCTGAACCAACTTGGATAACCTTCAAGTAAGGCTAAGTCATAATGCAATGCTATACCTAAACCCATGATAATCAGAATTGCTGCTTCAGTAAGATTATCATGAAACAGTAGAGCTATCCAGGCTAACAAAGAAGGAACCACACTATTTCCCAGATTCAACCAATCAGGTTTTGCAGGGCTGCTTTCTGGAAGTGAAAATCCCCATCTTATTCCTCCAACAAAAGAGAGAATTGCTGCTCCATATGCAATTTGGGCAAAAGCTAGCTCAGGAAAATATGTCTCTCTCATGGCCATTATAAGGGGAGCTGACACAAAAGGAATTAATCCACCATAGCAAAGATAGAGGGCAGGTTTGGGACTGTTCTTCAATTCTCTGAAATCATATCGTAGTAAGTCTAATTCCCGTTTCTCTGGTTCTTCGACTTTCTTTATCTTGGATGCTTGACATGATACATGAAAATAGCTTGTCTGACCCCTAAAAAATGCAGGTTTTTGCAAGTACTTGATGGCTTGATGGGTCATAAATCTTCTTTGTGTGTAAGAGCTCAATAAGTTAGAGGGCATGATGTTTCTTGATTCATTTGGAAACTGTAGTAATTTCTGAACCTGGAGAACAGAGTAACAATGCATATGTGTTAGCTGCAGAAAGGTATCAAATTGAGATGAGACATCTAAAAATTCTGAGTACGTAAAGATGCAACATTTAATGTGATTTATATTGGTGAGCTAAGACACCAAATCTCAGTTGGCTAGAAGACTGAAGTGTAAATTAGATGAATGCATATAGGATTTGCTGAATTCCTTTCCCATTGAGGTAGACTTGGGATCTGTTTTCTCTTATCAAGCAATGTTAAATCACCACTGAAATAAAACTGTGAAGAAAATGGCTCAGCATGAAACATCAGACAATGAGCCAAGGGTCTGATTGCAGTCAGAACATCAGTGAATAAACTGGTGTTATATAATATGGAAAAGAATTCCACTCCTCTATGAACTGAACTTTCTATGCAACTTTTTTGTGTGAGGACCACGAATTTCTTCAAATTACTAATCATGACTAATCATTTGAAATTATGGCTTTGGTAATAAACAAAGTTATACATTGCTATTTCTCAGGTTTTCTACATTTGGATTTGACAAGGTTCAAAGAACTGAATTGTCAAATTGACTGACTTGAGTTCTGCTTGCACTGGATCAGGATGCTGGTGCCATTAAACATAGGAAAATAACTAGAAATAAACTGGGTAGGTAGAGTGTTTTTGTGCACCATAATAATGGCATCATCTGATTGTTACTGTCACAGTGGAGGCCTTTTTTTTCTCACTTCCCCTTCTTGCCCAGTGCTTCGGCCCACTGTGCCAATTACTTTTCTAATATTAAATGGCAATCAAATGATTTGTTCCATTAGATTGTAGTCCTTAAGCACCTCCAAATGAGGACAGATTCACCTTAGCCATCATTGCTACAATTCTTTAAAGGTGCTGACCTTCAATGGATCATGAGTGCTACCATCGCACCCAAATGATCATTTCTTCGTGTGTGAACCACCATCACTAACTTACCAGATTTAACTTTATTTTATATCAACACGTTTTCAACCATCCATTATGATAAAGCAGGAGTTAGTTTCTGATTGCTAACTCTTTTCCAGCTTGAAGCCAACTTCAGAGCCCCAAATGCCAAAACGTCTATTTTGTTTTAAATCTGTGATTGAACTTGGAATCTTTGTGGGGTTTTATGCCTCATTTCCACACTGGACAGTGCATTTACATTTCAGCACATGAATCACAAGTGGTTATAAAATTCTTCACTTCCCTAAAGAATATGTATTTAGGAATCAGCTTTTCCATGTCTGTCAATGATACTCAACTTTCTGCTACCCAATTCCGCTATTACTTTTAAGCTCTGGACCATCAAATCCTGTACAGGAGACTATTTCCCGTTAAACATCAAGTTAGTAGACATTCTGTTCCAACTCCCATAAAAAACATCATGACCCAGTGGTATAATTTTATTAATTTGTCGGATTGTTTGCTTCAAGCTGGATTCACGCTCATTTTAAAACCTGTACAATAGTTTTCCAAAACACTCCATGACTTCAGAGCAACCTAACTATGCAATCGTCTTAAATACAGTTCAACCACTATTGCAAAGCTTCCACCCCATGTGGCAGTATACTCCAGGACTGTCCTCAAAACTGTCTTTCATGCCATACCTATCTTTGTATTCAAAATCCTCCTCAGTACCCACCTCCAACAACATTTTTTTTCAGAGTAATTTCTCTTCCACGTCAAGTACAAAATAAATCACACTGCAGATGAGGTGCTTTAGTCTTTGTTGTCAAGTCTTTGTCAGCAGATCACCCCACTCAATCCACTCAGCCCAGGAGTTCCTCAAATCCCTCAAGGACATAAGAATACATGATGATGAGACCATGGTGTCATTTGATGTTACCGCCCTATTCACATCAATTGACATACCGCAAACAAGAGAAACACTAGCAACACTACTTTAAAAACAAGACCCGAGTGACACCATCTCCACAGACAACATGCTGAAACTTCTGGACCTACGCCTCACGACCGACTTTACCACTAATGGCCAAATCTATCAACAGATCAACGGGACACCCATGGTGTCACCTACCTCCAGACGAATACCAGAAGCAGTGATGCAGAGACTCGAAAGCAAGGCCCTTCTGCAAATCCAACACAAACTATCGATCCGATACGTGGATGACACTTTCGTCATCATCAAACGGACCAAACTACATGAGACACACCAACTAATGAACAACACTCTCACTGGCATCAAATTTACCAGGGAAGAGGAAAAGAACAAGCCGCTCCCATTCCTGGACATAATGGTAGAACGCAGGTCCAACGGGGAATTCCTGATGAAGGTACACAGAAAAGGGACACACTGACCAAGTACTGAAATTCAACAGTGACCACCGGAATACCCACAAACAAAGTTGTGTGAAAACACTATTTAAACGGGCAACAACACAACTGTGCCAAAAAGAAGAAGAGTACCTCCACCAAGTACTTAAGGACAACGGATAGCTAAACAACTAGATCCGACAATGCCTATCACACAAACAACAACTGGAAGGTACTGCACGCTGTAACAAGAGTTATGGGGATAAGGCAGGAACAGGATACTGATTGTGGATGATCAGCCATGATCATAATGAATGGTGGTGCTGGCTCAAAGGGCCGAATGGCCTACTCCTGCACCTATTGTCTATTGTCTAACACACTCATCACACTACCTTACATCAAGAACACATCTGAACTGACCATGAGACTCCTTCGACCATTGGGCATCAGAGTAGCACACAAACCCACATCAACCCTCTACCATTTGCTAACTTGAACAAAAGACCCCTTATCCACTATGGACAAAACCAATATAATATACAAGATCCCCTGCAAAGACTATGACAAACATTACATTGGACATACAGGAAGAAAATTAGCCACAAGAGTACACGAACATCAACTAGCAACAAAAAGACACGACCAATACTCACTCATCTCCATTCACATGGATAAGGAAATCCACCAGTTTGATTGGGACAACACCAGGAGCCTGGGACAGGCCAAGCAGAGACAAGCATGAGAATTCCTAGAGGCCTGGTTCTCCACCAAGGAGGCCATCAACAAACACACAGAACTTGACCCTATGTACACACCACTGCAAAGGAAAACCGGAAATGAGGTAATCAAATCCAATGGACCCCAGAATTTAAGTACCAGGTGGGAAAACACACAGCACTTCACAGGAGGCTGCACTGACGATATTACCGAGCAGGGTAATGAAACGTCTGCAGAACAACAAACCAGCTTGGCAAGTGAAGCAACCACAGCTAGAACAACTTATTACTACCTCATCAAAATGAAGAATGGATCATTTAAGAGTTAATGGTTCAGATATTTTAAAAAAAAACTTATTTACCCTGGCTATGAAACAATGACTCAGTAGAAGATATGTGAACCCTGAGTTAGCCCTCTATAATATTTTTACCTGGATGGGTTTTAGCAATGAAACTAAACCCTTCAAAATGTTTAACAGAAAAATACTTGTCTGGCTGAATTCTGACAAACTGCACAGTCAGGTACATATGGAATTGGCAGATCAGCCTTTTAAGGTTCAAAAGCTCCGCTGAAACGAAATTGAAAATGAGAAAAGGAATTAGTTTACCTCTTGATCATAACACAGGAAAGCCATTGTTAAAGTTCCAGTATTGCGGCTGACATTTCAGATGCCCAGAGATTAGCAAATTCTCTTTAAGTAGGAGAGCAATAAAAATCACAACAAATCATCTTGTACGCCTCTGTGAACGACGCTTAAGGAGAAACATCTGCAGTGTGATTATTAGTCACTAATTAAAAACTTCAAATGTTCTTGCAGTTACAAGAATTTTAACTGTTCTTCCTTTTACCCCTAACTAATCCCATCCATTGCTACATTAGCATATTTTTATCAGTTTAAATATATTGTACTATATTAACCATTAACCAGAAACTGAACTACAGCAGCCATAAAAATGCTCAAGTTATCCTAGCAAGTCAGATACTGGGAATTCTGAGGTGAATAAGTCACTTCCTGACTCCCCAAAGTCTGCCCACCATCGACAAGACACAACTGTATGTTGGAATACTCCATTTTCACTGGATGAGCACAGCTCCAACAATACTTGAGAAGCTTAACACCATTCAGAACAAGGCAGTCTGCTGACTCGCACCCAATCCAGCAACTTCAACATACACATCTTCAACAATGACCCACAGTGGCAGAAATGTGTAGCATCTTAAAAAAGCACAGCAGCGACTCAACAGTGCTCCTCTGACAGCACTTGACCATGACCATCGAGAAGAACACAGGGAACACCATCATCTGCAAGTTCCCATCCGTGGTACGCACCATCCTGTCTTGGAAAACTGTTCCTTCACCATCTCTGGCTCAGAATCCAGGAACTCCCCTCCTAAATACTGGCCCAGCCAATGATGCCCACGTCCAATGAAAAATTTAAAAAAAAACTTTTGAACATGCCTTTCCAAAATGTATTATTGTTAGACTGGATGACTTCCAATAGAAGTTTTGCATTGGCTCATGCTCCCTTGAGCTTAACGTTTATTCTACAACTATAATGTTTCTTACAAATGTTAAAGATTTACACAACACAGTACCCGTTGTATCCCTGCCCAGTGCCGACGCTGACAATGCTCCACCCACTGCCTCCACAGCCAGCAGCTCCAGAGGAGACAGCAACACCGAGCCCTGCCGAGTCTTCACCGTTCCCCCAGACCTCCCACTTACTGAGGACGAACGGTCAGTCCTCAGTAAAGGGCTCACCTTTGTCCCCCTCCACCCACATATCAACGAATACAGCTCACGCTTGGACATTGAGTTTTTCCGCCACCTCCGCCTCCACGCTTACTTCTTCAACTGTGAACCTAACGCTCCCTCTACTGACTCCTTCACCTGCCTCCAACACAAGCCCTCCTCCTGGACACCACCCCAAGGACTCCTACCCTCCCTCGACCTCTTCATCTCCAACTGCCGTCGAGACATCAATTGCCTCAACCTCTCCACCCCTCTCACCAACTCCAACCTCACCCCCGCAGAACGTGCAGCCCTCCGCTCCAATCGCAACCTCACCATAAAACCCGCGGACAAGGGAGGCGCAGTTGTAGTATGGCGCACTGACCTCTACATCGCTGAGGCCAGGTGCCAACTCTCCGACACCACCTCCTACCGCCCCCTGGATCATGACCCCACCCCCGAGCACCAAACCATTATGTCCCAAACCATCCACAACCCCATCACCTCAGGTGACCTCCCACCCACCACTTCCAACCTCATCGTTCCCCAACCCCGCACCGCCCACTTCTATCTCCTTCCCAAAATCCACAAACCTGAATGCCCTGGTCGACCTATTGTCTCCGCCTGCTCCTGCCCCACCGAACTCATCTCCACCTACCTAGACTCCATTTTCACCTCCTTGGTCCAGGAACTCCCGACCTACGTCCGTGACACCACCCACGCCCTCCAGCTCCTCCAGAACTTCCAATTCCCAGGTCCCCAACACCTCATTTTTACTATGGACGTTCAGTCCCTATACACCTGTATTCCCCATGCAGATGGCCGAAAGGCCCTCCGCTTCTTCCTGTCCCACAGACCTGACCAATCCCGCTCCACTGACACCCTCATCCGCTTAGCCGAACTCGTCCTCACCCTCAACAACTTATCTTTCAATTCCTCCCACTTCCAACAGACAAAGGGGGTGGCCATGGGTACCCGCATGGGCCCAAGCTATGCCTGCCTCTTCGTAGGTTATGTGGAACACTCCCTCTTCCGTACCTACACCGGCCCTAAACCCCACCTCTTCCTCCGTTACACTGATGACTGTATCGGCGCCGCCTCGTGCTCCCAGGAGGAGCTCGAACAGTTTATCCACTTCACCAACACCTTCCACCCCAACCTAAAGTTCACCTGGACCATCTCTAACACCTCTCTCACCTTCCTGGACCTCTCTGTCTCCATCTCGGGTAACCACCTCGAAACCGATATCCGTTTCAAGCCCACCGACTCCCACAGCTGCCGAGAATACACCTCCTCCCACCCACCTTCCTGCAAAAATGCCAGCCCCTATTCCCAATTCCTTCGCCTCCACCGCATCTGCTCCCAGGATGAGGCATTCCACTCCCGTACATCTCAGATGTCCTTATTCTTCAAGGACCGCAACTTCCCCCTGGCAGTGGTCGAGAACGCCCTCGACCGTGTCTCCCGCATTTCCCGCAACTCATCCCTCACACCCTGTCCCCGCAATAACAACCAAAAATGAATCCCCCTCGTCCTCACGTACCACCCCACCAACCTCCGGATCCAACGCATCATCCTCCGACACTTCCGCCATCTGCAATCCGACCCCACCACCAAAGACATTTTTCCCTCCCCACCCTTGTCTGCTTTCCAGAAGGACCACTCTCTCCGTGACTCCCTCGTCCGCTCCACACTCCCCTCCAGCCCCACCATACCCGGCACTTTTCCCTGCAACCGCAGGAAGTGCTACACCTGCCCCCACACCTCCTGCCTCACCCCAATCCCAGGCCCCAAGAAGACTTTCCACATCAAGCAGACGTTCACCTGCACATCTGCTAATGTGGTATACTGCATCCGCTGTACCCGTTGTGGCATCCTCCACATCGGGGAAACCAAGCGGAGGCTTGGCGACTGCTTTGCAGAACACAGGCACTCGGTTCGCAACAAACAATTGCACCTCCCAGTCGCGAACCATTTCAACTCCCCCTCCCATTCCTCAGACGACGTGTCCATCCTGGGCCTCCTGCAATGCCACAATGATGCCAACCGAAGGCTGCAGGAACAGCAACTCATATTCAGCTGAGGAACCCTGCAGCCCAATGGTATCAATGTGGATTTCACAAGCTTCAAAATCTCCCCTCCCCCAACCGCATCCCAAAACCAGCCCAGCTCATCCCCGCCTCCCTAACTTGTTCTTCCTCTCACCTATCCCCTCCTCCCACCTCAAGCCGCACCCCCATCTCCTATCTACTAACCTCATCCCGCCCCCTTGACCTGTCCATCCTCCCTGGACTGACCTATCTCCTCCCTACCTCCCCACCTACACTCACATTTACTGGCTCCATCTCCGCCTCTTTGACCTGTCTGTCTCCTCTCCACCTATCCTCTCCTCTATCCATCTTCTATCCGCCTCCCCCTCTCTCCCTATTTATTTCAGAACCCTCTTCCCCTCCCCCATTTCTGATGAAGGGTCTAGGCCCGAAACGTCAAGCTTTCCTGCTCCTATGATGCTGCTTGGCCTGCTGTGTTCATCCAGCTCCACACCTTTTATCACAGTACACTCAAATCTTGTTTGTGCAGTTCCAGAAAATGTACTCTTGAAACAGGTTCAACACTTACTCTTCCAGTTGTTTGCAAGCATCTCCGTACCAAAAAAGCTGACATCTTACCACCTGCAAAAAAAAAATGAAATAATGTGTCAAAGTATGCCTCTATACTTGATTAGCTGCGCAGCTCAAGTAGATATAGCTTAGGTAGTCTTTTAACCCGGAGAATGAGTATTAATTGAAATTTTGTCATATTTGGCCTGACAACAATTTGAATTTTGATATTTCAGTCTCCACTTAGCAAGGAAGAAATTGTTTTATAATTCTAAGGATTGTAATTAACTTCCTGTGCATTTACTGGTATATCTCCATTTTTAATTCTTATGCTTAAAATTCCTGTTTTGATGCTGTTTGAAATAGCCATTTTGAACTGACCACTTCTAATAAAATCAATAAGTCCATAGAAGCGACATTGTAAGTGCAATCTACAAGTCATGTACTAAGCAAAATTCTACATTTGTCAATTTACCAAAATTATAAGATTTTCCTCGTTCTTCAAAGAAAAGCAACTCCACAAAATGCAGAAACATGGCGGAATGATGACAGCAGTTTTCAAATGTTAGCATAAGGTAGCACTTTAGAAAATACTGGGGCACACATCATGCTTTTATGACGCGCTTTTTCCCTCATGGCATTATTATGCCTGCAATACATGTAAGATATTGAATGAGGAGAATTTCTTTTATTTCCAATCTGGATTCAACGCACAGTTGTAAAGCCCAAAACAATACACCTCCTCCCACCGACCTTCCTGCAAAAATGCCATCCCCTATTGCCAATTCCTTTGCCTCCGCCGCAACTGCTCCCAGGATGAGTCATTCCACTCCCGTACATCTCAGATGTCCTCATTCTTCAAGGACCGCAACTTCCCCCTGGCAGTGGTCGAGAACGCCCTCGACCGTGTCTCCTACATTTCCCGCAACTCATCAGTCACACCCCATCCCCGCAATAACAACCAAAAAAGAATCCCCCTCGTCCTCACGTACCACGCCACCAACCTCCGGATCCAACGCATCATCGTCCGACACTTCCGCCATCTGCAATCCGACCCCACCACCAAAGACATTTTTCCCTCCCTACCCATGTCTGCTTTCCGGAGGGACCACTCTCTCCGTGACTCCCTTGTCCGCTCCACACTCCCGTCCAGCCCCACCACACCCGGCACTTTTCCCTGTAACCGCAGGAAGTGCTACACCTGCCCCCACACCTCCTCCCTCACCCCAATCCCAGGCCCCAAGAAGACTTTCCACATCAAGCAGATGTTCACCTGCACATCTGCTAATGTGGTATACTGCATCCGCTGTACCCGTTGTGGTCTCCTCCACATTGGCGAAACCAAGCGGAGGTTTGGGGACCGCTTTGCAGAACACCTTCGCTCGGTTCGCAACAAACAATTGCACCTCCCAGTCGCGAACCATTTCAACTCCTCCTCCCATTCCTCAGACGACATGTCCATCCTGGGCCTCCTGCAGTGCCACAGCGATGCCACCCAAAGGCTGCAGGAACAGCAAGTCATATGCAGCTTAGGAACCCTGCAGCCCAATGGTATCAATGTGGATTTCACAAGCTTCAAAATCTCCCTCCCCCAACCGCATCCCAAAACCAGCCCAGCTCGTCCCCGCCTCCCGAACCTGTTCTTCCCCTCACCTATCCCCTCCTCCCACCTCAAGCCGCACCTCCATCTCCTGTCGACTAACCTCATCCCGCCCCCTTTACCTGTCCGTCCTCCCTGGACTGACCTATCTCCTCCCTACCTCCCCACCTACACTCACTTTTACTGG
>JAHRHZ010000038.1:4632005-4668677 GCA_024137785.1 Ginglymostoma cirratum
TCATCAGAAAAAATTTTTTCTGATGAAGGGTTTAGGCCCGAAACGTCAAGTTTTCCTGTTCCTATGATGCTGCTTGACCTGCTGTGTTCATCCAGCCCCATGCTTGTTATACTATTCCACTTTTCAGGTTACAAACAGAAAGTGCTGGGAACACAAACTAGGTCTTTCAACATTTTTTTAAAAATTCGAATCGATGAATATTCCTTTTTCCCGCCCCCCCCTTTTGTTAGCTGTTACTATGCCAGGCCTTCATTTTTATTTACATTGTAGATTTTTTTTTGCTTGTTTTTTTTTCCCCTTTCTTCCGACCTATTTTCAGACTGACTGTCTTGGAATTAAACGTGTAGCTGAGGAAACGATAAACGAGCGACTGCCATTGTCTTGTCTGTGAGCTAAAGTCACCACTGTCCTTCCTGCCAGATCATAGGGCTGCCCTTTCATTAGAGACAACTGGTAGTGATTTTAACCAGAGGGTCACCACGCTTCAGGCCAGGGGAGAGGTTGAGAAGGAGAGTCCCTCATGGTAACCTCAGCCAGTATGGAAGTTGAACCTGCACTGTTGGCATCACTGCATCGGAAACCAGCTGTCCAGCAAACTAAATGTAACTCGTTTGAAAATCATACAGCAGGAGTCAAACTTAACTCCAATCTCTGAAGAACGTGAACTTGAAGCGAGAAAACAGGAAAGGTGGTTGTTGGAACCTAGTTCGTGCATCAGTATCATTCGATATAGCTGGCAAACCATTGATTTAATCAGCATTTTGTTACAAGTATGGGAGTCACTAGCCTGTAGCTGATAGAGTTGCAGAACCCTCACAAAACAACCTAGGGATATTATTTTCGTTACACCACCACCCTCAAGTTCCCCTCTCAGCCTCATCATCCTGACTTGGAAATATATCACTGCTCCTTCATCACCACTAGGTCAAAATCCTGGAATTCCCTCCCGAAAGACATTGTGGGGCAACCTACATAGACTGCAATTCACCACCACCTTCTCAAGCGCAACTCAGGATGGGCAATAAATGCTGGCCAACCAGTGGCACCTGTGTCCCACCAGTGAATAAAACAATAATTGTGCCCTTGTAATTAAATGCAGGATCATTTTCAACTATTTTAGTTTTGAAGAATGCAAGAATTGGTGTGTGTAAATTTATTTTCTGTTTTGTATAATATGAAACATCTTTGACAAAACAATAAATATGATAAAATCAATGAAACTTCAAAAGCTAAACATTGACATAATTCAACACTATCAGCTGATACAGAACAACAGCTTTTCTTGAGTGGTTACGTGATTATGGTGAGTATTTGTTGCATGTACAAATCTGCAGAGATTTTGAATGTTATTAAATATCAGTTAAATGTTGAATTGTGTTTCAATAACAAATTGAGAAAGAAAATTGTATAATGATTTAAAAGTAGATTGCTTGCTAAAATGAAAGATTGTTTTGAAACATGTGGAAGTTTGGAGATGCCGCAGCTCAGTTTTGTTTGATAGGGGTGGCCAGGTCTGAGTGACTGGGTCAGTAGTCCAGTTACTGAGGAGCTAGAGCACATTTTAATTCCACTAACCTTCTCCTAGTTAACTATTAAGGAAGTCAGTGAACACACTCTCTGTTGTTGCTATTGTTACTCTGCTTTGAGGACTTCAGATGAGTCCAGATGCTGGGTAATTGCCCATTGGAAGTTACAACTTCCCAGACAATTCCTCGTATTTCATTGAAATGTTCAAGCAGTCCCAACATGCATCCTTCAGGATACATCCAGTTTCTGTCTATCTGGAGACTAGTAGAGCTGGGCCATAGTCTCAATGGTGAAGTAATGTGTACAAGAAGGAATGTGTGTTACTTTTTTTTTTGATACCAAAACACACCTTCCTCATTTGCTTGCACAACGTGGCATACCACAGGTATTTCTGCTCTAATGTGTGTTCAGTTATCATGAATCGACTGTAATATGATTGAATCGAGGACGCTGTTTGGATAATGTAAACTTTCAGGTAAAGTGATTTTCTATAGTGATTTCCCTATAATGTGATTTTCTCTGGCGATTTGCTGTAGTGCAAGGTCGCATAAGAATGCATCTTATCGTGTTACAGGAGAAATACCTCTATATCCATTTTTCCACAAAGTGCATCCAAGCAGCTTTAACATGACAAAAAAAAGGAGCCTGCTCCACCATTCAGGTTAATCATGGATGATATATTAGTGTTTTAAGTTCCACAACTGCACGGTGGCTCAGTGCTGCCTTATACGCCAGTGACCTACGTTCGATTCCAGCCTCGGGCAACTGTGGAGTTTGCGGTTCTCTGTGTCTGTGTGCATTTCTTCTGGGCGCTCTGGTTTCCTTCCGCAATCCAAAAGTGTGCAGGTTAGATGGATTGGCGACGCTAAATTGCCCATAGTGTCCAGAGACATGCAAGCTAGGTGGATTAGCCATGAGAAATGCAGGGTTACAGGGATAAGGTGGGAGTGGATCTGGGTGGGATGCTCCTTGGAGAGTCAGTGTGGACTCAATGTCAAATGGCCTGCTTCCACACTGTAGGAATTTTATGATTCTCATCATCTTTCCAGACAACAATCTGCTATCCTGCCTTAAAAACATTCAGTGACCCTGCTTCAACCACCAGAGTTCCAAGTCATACAACCCCCCCCCCCCCACCCCCAAAATAACTTCTCATCTCAACCCTAATTTTAAAACAGTACTCCTTAGTTCTGGACTCCTGTGCAAGAGGAAGCATCCCTGCACTCATCCCTTGTCAAGACAACTTAAGATCTTACACGCTTCAGTCAAATCACCTTCTAAACTCTTCTAACTGCTTGTAGAAACAAGAACAACCTGTCCATTAGAGAACACATTGATTTCAGGTATCACTCAAGTCAACTTCCTTCCTCTAGTAAGAAGTCCAAAACTGCACACACTATTCAAGATGTGATGTCATCAGTGTTCTGTATAACTGTGGTATAATTACACTGATGTTCAACTTGGAAAGGGTGCAGAGGAGATTTACCAGGATGTTGCCTGGTATGGAGGGAAGGTCTTATGAGGAAAGGCTGAGGGACTTGAGGCTGTTTTCGTTAGAGAGAAGAAGGTTAAGAGGTGACTTAATAGAGACATACAAGATGATCAGAGGATTAGATAGGGTGGACAGCGAGAGCTTTTTTCCTCGGATGGTGACGGCTAGCATGAGGGGACATAGCTTTCAGTTGAGGGGTGATAGATATAGCATATATGTCAGAGGTAGGTTCTTTACTCAGAGTAGTAAGGGCGTGGAATGCCCTGCCTGGAACAGTAGTAGACGCGCCAACTTTAAGAGCATTTAAATGGTCATTGGATAAACATATGGATGATAATGGAATAGTGTAGGTTAGATGGGCTTCAGGTCGGCGCAACATTGAAGGCCGAAGGGCCTGTACTGCGCTGTAATGTTCTATGTCCTGTGTTCTCTCATAATTACGGATCACATCAAGTTAGCCATCTTGATTATGTGTTGGACCTGCTCACTAACTTTTTGTCACCTGCATTCGAACACCTAAATCCTGCACCACTTAAGAATTCTGCAGTTTTCTACATTTAAATAATACTCTGATTTTTCATTCTTCCTGACAAAATGAACTGTTTTTATTTCCCCACATTGTACAACAACTGCCATATTTTTGCTTACTCACTCAGACCTATCTGAATCATTCTGGAAATTCCTTATGTCTTCTCATGTATTTTCCGACATTTGGTACAATCTGGGAAGTTAGCTGCCATGCCGTCACTCTTCTCATATTCATCACTGGTGTAAATTGCGAAAAGTTGTAACCCCAACACACACTCCTGTATGATTTAACTCATCACAACCTGCCAATCAAGGATGTACTCTGCATACTCTGTTTTCAGTCACCCAGATGATCTTCTATCCACACTAATATGTCAAACTTTGGTCCAAGTCAGTGAAAAACAACCAACAAAACATGCTTTTACAACTCTACGGAGTTCCACTGATTTCCTATTGTATTACTGGCAAAAAAAGTCAACAAAACAAGATGGAATATAGTGGAGTTGTGGAGTAACACCCCGACAAAAATTTAGCTCATTCAAAGTACAATAGAGTGAGAAGCAATAAGACAACAGCAGAAACAGAGTATTGGAGAAACAGGAAGGAATATTAGATTGAAGGATGATCTTGGATGTTGAGAGGGATTTGCAGATTTTTAAAAAATAATTCCATATTTGGGGTCAAAGAAGGATATTCCTGAACACCAAGAAGTCCAGAGCCAAGGATCACAGTTTAAGGATTTGGGGTAGGTCATTTATGACCGAAATGAGAAATGGCTTCACCCAGAGAGTGGTAAAACTGTGGGGTTCACTCCTACAAAAAGCAGTTGAGGCCAAAACATTTAACATTTTCAAGCAAGAGTCAGATGTAGTTCTTAGAGTTAAATGGGACAAAGGATATGAGGAGAAAGCAGGAACAGGTTGCTGAGTTGGATGAAAAACAAAAACAGTCTTGCAGAAACTCAGCAGATCTGGCAGCATCTCGGAATGTTACTTTTTACACTCCTGTGACCTTTGGCTCGAAACGTGAACTCCGTTTAGACTGGCTATCTTTCTCCAGCACTTGCTATGTTGTCTCAATGTCCAGATTCTGCAGTTCCTTGTTCTTACAACTATTGAGTTCAATGATCAGCCATGATCATATTGAATGACGCAGCAGGATCAGTGGGCCAAATGGCCTCGTCTTCCTAATTTGTATCCATTATAAAACGTCGAGTTCACAAATATGTAATAGATGTTAGGTGCATAACATCCAATCCATGAGAAATCGAAGGTTAGTGAAACAGAAGTATAAGCTCTAATGAAAATGATGCGGGTATCCAGTATGTAGCAATGCAAATGTACAACTGCCCTGGTGGTGGGTGGATTAGAACAGCGGTTGGAGCCCGATGTGGAGTTGCAATTTGTAATTTTGGAGTCGCAAACTGAGGTAGCAATGGCCGCCGCAGAGTTGTGACCAAGGTACAGTATTACAGCTGTATGCGTGCGCTCACAATTCTCATTCAGGGGTCATAACAATTTTCAAGCTTCGAAATGGCATGACAAAAGGGAAAGAGTCTGAGAAATACTGACTACCAGGTTTTAAACAATCTAGTACAAAAAAAGTTATCCCCGAAAAGTAAAGTATTTGAAAAACCCAAGTAAGGTGGCATCTGTGCAGACTGAAAGATTAACAAACATCAGGTCGTTTAGCAAGATGCATTGTAAGAATGGAGCAGAACTTTTGATAAGGTCAGTGACTTCTCGATAATAAATTGTGAGAAAACATCGGCCATCGACTAGTGTAAAACGTGAGCAGAAAATACCTCCTGATGCCTCAAGACACCGTGCAGCCCACGCCCACTCAACCCGCACTATGTTGTCCTTTGCTTAAATACAAACATAAACTGCTCAACAGATCAGGAAGCGTGGTGTGGACAGGAGCGCGAGTTAACGTTTCAGCTTGATCATCCCCTCATCAGAGCTGCAGCCAGCCTCTTCCTAACAACAAACCCGAGGATAGAACGGTCGGTTAGGGGAAAGTGGGTAAATCGTTCAGTACAAAGCACTGGGATTTGGCTGTGTCTGAGTGCATCGCTCTGTGTTCTCCTTCCGTGTTTGGTGTTGTTTCCAAGCTGCTGCAGCAGCGAAACAGAGAGAGTGGGAAAACAAACACACCTCCCCGGGATTCGGATGATTGGCACC
This sequence comes from Ginglymostoma cirratum, assembly GCA_024137785.1. Taxonomy (NCBI): domain Eukaryota; kingdom Metazoa; phylum Chordata; class Chondrichthyes; order Orectolobiformes; family Ginglymostomatidae; genus Ginglymostoma; species Ginglymostoma cirratum. The sequence goes on from JAHRHZ010000038.1 coordinate 4,637,736, forward strand.
CAGCGAAACACAACAATGGGCCCTGATTGTGACGTAGAAGTCCGAGCAGCACGTGATGCGCGTTCGCGGACGCCTCCTTCCGTGTTTTGGTGGAATCCCTGCGCGCATGAGCACGAGCTAGCCGCAGGAGTGTCGAGCGCGAGCGTCCAGAGAGGAAGAAAAAAAAAGCTGCGGCGCAGCAGTATTGGACTGGCTGATAAGAGAAGTATATATTTTTTAAAAAAACACCGATCACTCGGAAATACATTGGGTTGATGCGCAGGCCTGAGGAGAGAAGACGAGAAGACGAAGAAAGCACTCGAATTGAAGGGGACTGACGCTGAGTGTTTCTCAGTGTGGAGGTGGGTAGGCAGCTAATGTTATTGCCCTGCAGCTTGCTTTGTCGCCATCTTGGCCCCAGTGTTTGTTGTTATTGTCATTATCGTGGTTTCAGCAGCCTCTTTGCATCCCCCTTTCATCACTTATTATTGTTGGTGTTCAGGACCAAAAGGAAAATATTCACCGCGTATTTTTGTCCTCTAACTTCTCAAATGGGAAAGGTTTAGAATGTTTGGTCAATTTGTTTTTTTGTCTGTCGTGACATTTGTGTTTGGCCTTATCTTGCATTTTGCACTGCTTATACGCTGCTTATGTACTTATGCACCATACCGTGCACTGTTTTTATGATTTTAATCGAAGCAATATGAAAAGTTTCAACTCTGCGTGGCGGACGTGGATTTTTGAACAATTGTTTTCTTTTGACGTTGGATGTGCTCACGGCTTGTTTGTTAGGTGTGTATTGTTAATGTGTCGTTTCTGGAAAGTCAGGAAACTCCCCTTCGCATTCCTTTTTTATTCCCCACAGCAGTGTGAAATAAGATGAAAACACGCTTGACACGAGGCTGTCGCTTCTCGTTTGTTTATATGGCCACCCACAGCTGCCGTTTCTGGTCCTGTGCAACATTACTTCGCACCAAAACTACACTTCCCTCATGTGCGAAGATTCCTGAATTGTTTCAACAGTAAAGCTTTAGAGTTGTCATAATTCACTGGCACCACAGTAGTGCTGGTTTATATTTCCTTGGATTGAGTTTTTTTTTTAAAGAAACGTTCAACTAAATTTAATTATTTTATCATGTAGCTCATGATTTTTAGCAACAGTTTTTATGGGAGTTGGCAGAAGAGTTGTTGCTCTGCACTTTCAGTTTGATTCTGGGAATGTTAGATCTTCCCCTTGCCAATGGATGTTTTTAAACCTGTTGATTCAAATGATGTGGGTTTTTTTATTTCATTCCAGGAGGAATAACTTTTTATTTCACTTTTTTTTTGGGTCGGGAGAGTGCAAGCACCTCATTTAGTTATAGATAACAAATATACTTCTTCCAAAACATCTCTTAATTGTCAGACCAATTTAGATGCATTGTAACCTGTTCTGTAGGTTTAAAGAGTAGTCATTCTTCTCTAATTCATTGTTAACAATATCATCTCTACGCTGTGTAAATTCACCTTGATTTTCTTTCCCTTCGAAGTAACTTACACAAGTATGAAAAGGTTTGCTTCACATTGGGGTATGCAGAAACACATTTCTGCATCTTAACTGCTCTTTTTATTTGCCCTACCTGATATTGCCCAGGTCTGGGAGCAAACGCTGCTGTTGGCATTTTCCAATGTGCAGAAGCAGCAGCATCTTTGAACTGCAACTGGGATGTAATGAGATTACAAGGAAGCAAACAGCCTTTTGAATTTTCTCATAAATGTTTTTAGAATGCAAATAATATTTGCATATAATGCATACAACAGGAGTTCTCCCAGGTGTATCATCTACATTTAACATAGAAGTGTCACAAAGCAGAGGATTTGGGTTTGCAGTTCCTGGGTGTAGTGTGCTGGAATCCATGGCTTGGTGAATCTGTGACATAGCATGTGCAATGGTTGTCTGAATCGACGTGTGGTATCCTGTTGGATGCACTGACTGCTGATTCAAGGCTTGTATTTTTTGAGTCAAACTCAATCTGAAAGAAAGATTGAAAGTAGCTGAAACTAGATAAAAGATAGGACCATCCAAACTCGGATCATCCAGCCAAACTGAAGAAAGTTAGGACTGGATTGAGGAGCTGGCACTAGACAGATGAAAGTTTTTTGCAGCTGTTCCTGTCACTTTAAAGAGCAATCTTCTCTACTCATTCTTAATGATGTCAACACTACAGTCTCAGCAGACTCAGCCATGCAGTGCGCAGGACTACCACTTAAGTTTCAGGCGAAGATAATACTGATAGATCCACACTATTGTCCACGTTGTTATGAACAAGCTATTGTGTGGTTCTGGAGGAGTACATCATTTTGTTGAAAATAACTAACTTGGGTAAATTGGGGATCTGCTGTTCAATGAAAATTGGTGATTAAATCTTTGAAAAATTTCTACCAGAAGATTGTCAGAGCATTGATGGATTTTGTGGCTGGAATTAGTACCATGTATGCAGCACAGATTGTTTATACATCCTGAATATCAATCTCTCTGTCAAAGCTTTGTAGTCTGTACTTCCCAAAGGGTTACATAAAACAGTGTGACTCTTCAGCTGTTTGCAGCAACCAAGCACTGTTTGCAAACGTCTGGTGTGTGCTTATGATTTGGCAATTGGATAATATTTGCTGGATAATCTTGAGCGCAAAGGATTAGGTAGAATTAAACAATTTATGGTGGTCAAATCAGGCTGTCAGTGTGGCCCCTTTGTATGTATTAGAAGCTATATAAATTAATAAAGAAGATATGTTCTTTGCAGACACTAAGTACATGTACACACACTGCTCCTGTGTCAACTCGATAAAATAGGTAACAGGTATTCGTTGGTTCATTTCTCTTGGTCATTTCTTATGGATTAGCATCAATCTGCTGGATATACCTTCCAAACACAGCCTGACAGTTAACTGTCATTTAACATTAATGGGTACACACTCAGTGGCAAACCAGCCTTCCATCCATTGACTCCATTTACATTTCCTGCTGCCTCAGGAAAGCAACCAGAATAATCAAAGATCTCTGCCAGGTAGGCAAACAGGAGGCTGGAAAAACACAGCAAGCCAGGCAGCATCTGGAGGAAAGGAAAAGTCAACATTTTGGGTAATCCCCTTCTTCAGGACTGGATGGGGGGGTAGGGGCAGCTGCAGATAGAGAGGTGGCAGGGAGGGTGGCGGAATGGTGGTGATGGGTGGACACAGGTAGTAGGTACAACCTGATTGGTTGCTGGGGAGGATGAATCTGGTTGATAGCTGGAAGGGAGGAGGTGGGGCTGGAAAGGGAGTCAGGTGATGGGTGGGAAGGATATTTGAAATTAGCGAACTGTGTGTTAAGTCCTTGGGTTTTTTGGGTGCCCTAGCGGAAGATAAGGTTTTGTTCCTCAAATTTGCAATCTGATCCACTGCAGCACTGGAAGATGGATATGTTGGAGGGGCAGTGTTGGGTGGGGAGGAGTTGGAGTTGAAATGGGCAGTGACCGGGAGGTTAGGCTGGCTGTTTCGGACTAGGGGAAGATGCTCAGCGAAACAGTCATCTAGCTTGTATTTGGTCTCACCAATGTAGAGAAGACCACAATGGGAGCACCAGATGCTGGTAGACTAAGTTGGAGGAGATGCAGGTGAAACTCTGTCTCACCTGCAAGGACTGTTTAGGGCCCTGGGCGGAGGTGAGGGAGGTGGTGTACAGGTAGGTAGGTAGGTAGGTGTTGCATCTTTTACAGTTACAGGGGAAGGTACCAGGGGTGTTGGAGTGGTAGGGGTGGTAGGGAGTGTGGCGTGAGCTCAAGAGTGGTGAAGGGAAGGGTCCCTGTGGAAGGCAGAGAAGTGTGGAGTGGAGGATATTCTGGGTGATGGGGTCTAATTAGAGTTGGTGGGAGTGTTTTGAGGATGATGTATTGGATTGTCTACATTGGATTGTAGTATTTGTTAGTTTTTGTTTTTGTTATCTCTAACCAAAGATCTCTCCCACCTGGTTATACTCTACTCTCTCTCACCTTCTTCCATTGGGCAGAAGATAGAAAAGTTTGAATACACATACGAACAGATTTAAGAACAGCTTCTTCCCCACTGCGATCAGACTTCTGAATGGACCTGTCGAATGATAATTCTGATCCTGGTCTCGCTCTCGCCCTTGCCCCTGCCCCCTTGCCCTCTCTTCTATAACACTGTAGTCTGTACTGTGTTCTGCTACCTTGTACGTTGTTGCACTTTGTATGGTATGATCTGCCTGTATAGCATGCAAGATAACACTTTTCACTATCGTGGTATATGTGACAACAATAAATGAAATAAAATTCAGTCGTATTCTAACAAAATTTTGGACTCATCATGTAACAAGGAGTTCTTAATAGAAGTCATACAGTATGGTGTTGGGCTTGCTCGTGTTGTTCAAGGATTAACGTTCTCATCCGTAACTTTGACATCAGACAAGCATGGATGTCATGGAATTGAAGATAGTGTCAGAGAATTAGTGAAAAAAGCTAAAAGTGTTGGCAATACTTAGCAGCTCAGGCATATCTATGGAGGGAGAGATTGAGTTAAAGTTTTAGCTCAATGACCTTTCATCAGTTCTGTCCTGAAATGTTAACTCTGCTTCTTTTTCTGCCTGATCCACTGAATATTGCCAGTGTTTTCTGTTTTTACTTCAAATTCTCAGTATCCACATGATTAGCTGCTTTTTGTATGACGGAATTGAAACAAGTGGATTGCCAGCATGTGGTTGTATACTGGCACAATCTCATGGATAATATACATGAAGAATAGATTGTGGCCCAGAGCAAAATATTGAGCTATGTATGAGGTGGTGATTGAGGATAGTTGGAAGCAAAAGTCATTGTTGGTGTTGTATGGCATTGGGTAGGTTGGAGTGGAACCAAATAAGGTGTTGGTGCTGTAGTTTAAAACCACACATTTTAAAGAGCTGATGGACATTGATATGCTTGAGTCAAAACCAAATCTTAACTTCAAGTGTAGGGATCTACAGGGCCTGCGTTGTCTAGTGTGGTAGAGACCGCACAGTCTGGCCCAACTAGATGAGGCTCTTGTATTGAACAGGAAGTGGCTTATTCCATGTTGGCATTTACAGATTACATGGATACAATAAACAATGCTACAAAAACCTAGAGGAAGACCTGGGTGTTTTTTTTTTTTACTACTTCAAGGTGCTAAGCTGCTCTGTCCACAACTCCATGTGACCCTGTCAATAGGTGGAACCAATACCACTCCTCAGTCATAGAATCACTACAGTGTTGAAGCAGGCCATTCATCCCATCAAATCCACGGTGACCGTTTGAAGAGCATCCCACCTGCTATCCCTGTAACCGTGCATTCCCCATGGCTAACCCACCGAGCTTACACATCACTGGACACAACAGCCAACTGAGCTTGGACAAACCACCGAACCTGCACATCTTCGGACTGTGGGAGGAAACGCATGCGGTCATGGGGATAATATGCAAACTCCACACGACAGTCGCCCAAGGCTGGAATCAAACCTGAGTCCCAGGCACTGTCAAGCAGCACTGCTAACCACTGCACCACCATGCTGCCCAGTCATAACCGTTTTCGACCTGTATACGACAAGAGAGATTTGTGTCTATCCTGTTGAAGGGAGGAATAATGTACCTCAGTTGTGATCAAGGTTTTAATGTTTAAGCCAGGGGTGACGATAGGCACAAAGCAGTATTCAAGGAAACTAATCAGCTGATTGTCTCAGTCGTATTGAGATGAGCAAATGTAATTGTCTGTTTGGAATGGGGTTGATGGTGCAGATATAGTCTTCTAGAATTGAGCCTTGATAACATGATAACATTTGATTAAGTGTGACATTAGGGACCCTAGAAAATTTAATTCAGCAGGAAAACTTTCCACTAGTTGGAAACCTACCTAGCATTAAGTAAAATGTCCTCTGCTAACCACACTCAATCACCTCAATGCTACAGCATCACTGCAGGACACTCGGGGTCGTGTCTGTGACGTAGCCATATTCAACTACTAGTCAGTGTGCTTTCTTTCATCATGGATTCATAAGTTAGAATATAGCGCTTTTGATTGCATAGTGTCTGGTACTATTTGTACTTCTTCAGATAGTGAAAATACTCAATGCATATATGGGACATCATCTAGACAATATTCAGGCATAGGCTGATGTGACAGGCTAGGTTCGCTCAAATTATTTCCATCCTTCAGTAGAATTACATTTAAAATGTGCACCAAATTCAAGGTACGAGAATGGGGATGAGGAAATAAAACAGCTCAGGTTCCAAACATATCCTTTTGCAGGAAGAAACACAAAAAGGTTCCTAAATAAGAAATGACAAGTAATGTGATCACATAGCTCTTAAGTAAAATAGTCTGCCTCTTCCCACCTTCCCTTCTCTCTCAAACTCATGGGCCAACTTTAGCAACTGGCTGAGCCTACGTGTGTCCTCCCTTCACTGAATAGCATTGTGATATGGTGTGAGAATTTAAATTCACTCCACTTCTCTGATCGCACTACATTGTTCCACCTCTTTGTCTGGCTTGAATGTGACAGACAAGTGAGCAGCTGCTTCTCCGACATTCACAACCTCTGCAGCCCTGCAACTCCTCAGGCAGGCATATTGTTTACAAAGAGGGGATGTGCTCAAAACCATTGGGATGCAGTACCCCTCTGGGCACTGCTGCTTTAAGTGGAAAGTAGGTAGGCTCAGCCAGTTGCTAACGTTGGCCCTTGAGCTTGGGAGAGAAGGGAAGGTGGGAAGAGGCAGACCATTTTACTTAAGAGCAATGCTGTCACATTACTTGTCATTTCTTATTTAGGAACCTTGTTGTATTTCTTCCTGCAAAAGGATATATGGCAGACGTTCAGGGCAATACTACTTGGAATATTGTCTGCCCATTTGGGCAGCAGCTTAGAGGGAAAGTAAATGACAGGCAATGACCGAGGACAATGAGTCGAACCATTAGCTCCTTGATGTTTAACACGTGGACGTGATGGGCCAAATGCCTGCTTCCACAGTGTAGGGATTCTATGATGACTGTTGCTAAAACCCTCACCAGCACATACTTGGTGTTACCATTCAGCGAAAATGGTGTTGAACTACTTGGTATAAATTGTTTGAGATAGTAGGAACTGCAGATGCTGGAGTATCGGCGATAACAAGGTGTAGAGCTGGATGAACACAGCAGGTCAAGCAGCATCAGAGGAGCAGGAAGGCTGACGTTTCGGGCCTAGTCCCTCCTTCAGAAAAATGGTCTAGGCCCGAAACGTCAGCCTTTCTGCTCCTCTGATGTTGCTTGGCCTACTGTGTTCATCCAGCTGTACACCTTGTTACCTGGTATAAATACTGTGTTTACAAGAACAAGATTGGAAATTCTGAGGCAAGTAACTCTCCTGATTGACCAAAAGCCTGTCCACCAAGGCCCAAGTCAAGAGTGTAATGAAACACTTCCCATTTGTCTGGAAGAGTACAGCTCTAATCACAGTCAAGCAGCTCAATATCACCTTTTAAAGAAAAAGCAGCCTGTTTGATTGGCACAACCATCTCTCACCTTCAGCATTCACTCCTCCCTGCATCATTCCAGCTGTCGCTCCCAAAATCCACTGCAGCAGTTCACCAAGTCTCGTTTTACAGTACCTTCCAGCTGTTCTTCCCACCATCTAGAAGAACAACAGCAGTAAATGTAGAATGCTACCAACTGTTATTTTCCATACAAGCTATACGTCGTACTTAGAACTATATTGTTGTTCCTTTTACAATCACTGGTAGAAAAACCTGCATTTTCCTGAACAAGGATAGTTGGGAGTAGATGGCTGGCCTTGCTTTCTGTGCAAGAGTAAAAGAAAGCAATTTTTAATCCTGCTCAGCTGATACTTATCCAAGTGCTTGGTCACTGTGTCTCTTATATCAATTGTGGAGAATTCATGTTTTGGCTGAATTCATGTACCAACATTTCAGCAGGCTTCTCGTGTTTGTATTCTAGAACATAGAGCATAGAACAGTACAGGCCCTTTGGCCCACGATGTTGTGCCGAACTTTTACCCTAATCCTAAGGTCTATCTAACGTCCACCCCTACCTTTTTATACTATCATCCATATGCGTATCTAATAGCTGCTTAAATGCCCCTAATGAGGCCGACTCTACTACCCTCTCCGGCAATGCATTCCACGCCCCTACCGCTCTCTGAGTGAAGAACCTACCTCTGACGTCTCCCCGATATCTACCTCCACTCACTTTAAAACTATGCCCCCTCATAAAAGCTACCTCCACCCTAGGAAAAAGTCTCTGGCTGTCTACTCTATCTATACCTCTGATCATTTTGTACACCTCTATCAAGTCACCGCTCATCCTTCGTCGTTCTAAAGAGAAAAGCCCTAGCGTTCTCAACCTTTCCTCGTAAGACCTTCCCTCCATTCCAGGCAACATTCTGGTAAATCTCCTCTGCACCCTTTCCAGTGCTTCCACATCTTTCCTGTAGTGAGGTGACCAGAACTGGACACAATACTCCAGATGTGGCCGAACCAGGCTTTTGTCTAGCTGGAGCATAACTTCACGGCTCTTGAACTCGATCCCTCTATTAATGAAAGCTAATACACCATACGCCTTCTTAACAACTCTTTCCCCCTGGGTGGCAGCTCTCAGGGAACTGTGAACATGAATCCCAAGATCCCTCTGCTCCTCCACACTGCCAAGAATCTTTCCGTTAACCCTATATTCTGCTTTCAAATTTGTCCTTCCAAAATGAATCGCCTCACACTTTTCAGTGTTAAACTCCATCTGCCACTTCTCAGCCCAGCTGTGCATTCTATCACTGTCCCTTTTGTAGCCGTTTGTATTCTGTATTCCTCCATCTTTGAGAATGGGCATGTTCATGCTGCATGCTCATCCTAAATATCTGTCTATCATGGCATGGCCTTATACACTTTCCGTGGAGCCAAGATTTGTTTTCTGGTTTGGTTATGAAGTGCTTAGTTAGGAGGTCATGGTTGAGAACAATTCTGCTGCTACAGTCCATACTGTCTCTTAGATTCACAGTTTTAGCCTGCTGGGACTAATCTCAGTTTGTCACTACGTGGTGTTCATGATATTCTATGCATTTTGCAGGTGTAGGTGAATTTATCTTTCAGGACTATTTTTTGATCATGATCATTTTTGCTGATGTGGTTTTGAAACAGGTGTGTGTGTGTGAAATAACCAAGTAAGAACCGAGAACTAGGAGCAAGAGTAGGCAAGTCTGCCCTCCAGACTGCTCCGCCATTCGATGCGGTCATGGCTGATCTTATCTGTCTCAATCTCCCTTTCCTGTTGGCTCCCCATAACCCTTTAACCCGTCACCTAATTAATCTCCATCTCCTCCAACTTATTCAGTGTCCCAGTGGCCACTGCATTCTGGGGTATTGAATTCCACAGAATTGTCACCGTCTGAGAGAAGTAATTTCTGATCTTCTTAGTTTTAGGATAGAGGATGGCAATTTAAAAACCTTGATGACCTTTTGTCCTGGATTGCACCACAAGGGGAAACGTGTTCCACATCTACTAAATCAATTCCCTGAAAGTGAGAATGTCGTCAACTAAGGCATTTGCTTGATTTGATTTCCCCTGTCATCTTACAATAAGTTTACTTTCTCAGCTCTGGCCCTCAAGACTGGGCCTATTGGTCAAAGGTGGCACAAAGGAAACAATATTTTGATCATGATTTGCAGATCTGTATCAGATGGCTCCAATGTTCAAACGCAGATTCTGGGGCTAGAGTGAATTGCTGATGTGAAGGCCATTAAACAAACCAGTTTGGTTTAACCAATTTATTGAATAACAAGGTGTAGAGCTGGATGAAAACAGCATGCTGCTTGGCCTGCTGTGTTCATCCAGTTCTACACCTTGTTGTCTCAGATTCTCCAGCATCTGCAGAACTGACTACCCCTCCTAATAATCTGATCATTTATCTTTTTGCTGTTTCTGAGGAATCATTCTGTACACGGATTGGCTGCACATGAGGGTGACTACACATTGTGAAGTACTCCGTGATGTCTTGAGGATCTGAAACTCACTTGTATTCACGTTTTTTCGTTCTTTCTGTATTCCCTTCCCTTTTTGAATTTCAAACATCGTTTGCATCTGGTGAACTAGAACGTGCCTATATACATCTAGATTATTTCATGCAACTTAACTTTCTTGCTTTAACTATTTTAAACATTGAAAAGTGGTAAATTAAGCACTGTAGTGTGATTGAGGTTAAATATTATGGAACAAGTTTATCAGAAAAAGCAGCAGCAATGCACATTTAACTTGTGTCTCCTTGATTTGTGAAATTAACACTAGTGAAACATTTCTACTGACGCTAAACCAGATTTGTGCCAGTATTATATATGGGGTTTAATCAGGACCATGAGTCTCTAGCCACAATCTGGATAGCTTGGGGATCTAGTGAACCAGGAGCGTTTTTTTTCCCTGAGAAATACTTTCTCTTTTGCTCAAAACTATTGAGAAACAATGGAAATCAAAATATGGATCTTACAGTTTGAGGTTGTTAACATGATCAAAACACAGATTTGCTGGTCTAGGTCCATATTTCCTGGTGGGTCATTAGATTCCAACTTAAAATCTTGACACGTTCTATGGATCAGATATAACATATCACGAAGCGCTAGAAATAGTTTTAAGACTTCTTTATATCTTTCAGTGTGAGTAGCTACGGGGTGACATTCATTTAGGTGCATTGGCTATTAAAATATTCACATGCCTCCATCTTGCTTTAATGCAACAACGTGTACGTGTGATTTCTGCAAAATTTGATGTATAACAGACCTTTGGCAAGTGGGTTAGTTTCCCAATACTTTAATGATAACAAAAGAGATCAGTCCTATTTAAAACAAATGTCCATCAGACTTCACTGTCTCACATTGCATTGGAAGAAGGGGCCAAAACTAGTTTTGCTACTTAAGTCAAAGAGGCTTCTGTAGAAAATGAAAATACCTTCCAACTTAATTTTATCTTAAAGCAATAAAACCTTATGACCTTTGGCTGAGTTACACGTACAGATTCCTCTGTTGCTTTACGTGAAAGACGATGCAATATTTCTGTCCTTAAGTATTGTATCTATCAGCAATACCATCGGATGTATCAAATCTATAGATTTCAATTGTATTTGTTGAGCTAGGTGTGTTACTGAACTAGTGCATTGAATCTAGGTAACTTAGCAGTTTATTTAAGCCTGAAGACTGTTATGTTTTTTCAACGACTGTACTGAACTTCCCTGCTAATTTGTAGCTCTTATGACTGTAGTGGGGGAAGGAAATAGCAACTAATTAGGGATGTGTTACTTGTCTCTTTGAGCTGAGCTTCAACAAATTGGCCAGGTTACGTCAAGTTTTCCTGCTCCGATGATGCTGCTTGACCTGCTGTGTTCATCCAGCCCCATGCTTGTTATACTGATTTATAGGTTGGTTGTCTTTTCTGTTGCATTTGGATCTTTTGTGCCTAATTGTAGTTCCACCCTGAACTGGTAACTGGATACTCCTTTGTTATAAAGGGAGACTTTATTTTCTTTAGGATTAACTTTATCTTAGTGAAGTTAAAATCATTATTTTTATTAGATTAGTTTTTGAAGTTTTCTTCAACACTTGTATTCATCAATTTCTTATTGATCTCATTACTACATGTTTCATTTTCTCAGTTAATGGTGGTGAATCAGCCCAAATGTTGGGGTCACTCTGGACCCAGGATTGGTGTTTGGCTCATTTCACTTTCTTACAATGACCTGGAGGGTGGTGTTGGGAATGTGCTCAGTGAGTTTGCTCATGACACTAAAATTAATCCAATGGCTACGACTGGAAAGGAATGCAACCTACTGTGGGGTGGAGGCGGGGGCGGGGGGAAGAAATGCATTTTGTGAATGGGTCTTAAAAATGACACGGCACTTAATGTAGATAAATACAGCGTGATTCATGTGAATAGGACTGACTCTGAATGTGCCTGTCATTTACAAGGATTAACAGTCAAAGTGAATGAGTTAGAATAGGACTTGGATGTTATTGTATACATTAGTTCTGAACTCAATAATATTATTAAGTCCTAGCTACAGCAATTAAGGTATTGAGTAATATGAAAGAGAACCACTCAGTATATCTTAGAGGAACTTATTGTTTTGGAAAAGAATGGACTTATTGCATTGGACTTGGCTTTGTGCAATGGAGGTCTTGTCTCATAAATTTGAGTTTTTTTTGAGAGTGATGAGGATGAGGCAACCGATCTTGTCAATGTGGATTTTACTGAAGCACTTGATAAGATCTGTCCTGGTGGCCTGGTCGAAAAGATTGCATGGGATTCACAGTGAGTTGGGTGATAGGATACAAAATTGACTTGGTCAGAGAAGACAAAGTGATTGTGCACTGGTGATTTTCTGACTTGAGGTCTGTGACCAAACATCTTCCACAAAGATCATTGCTGGGACCTCTTGTTTATACAGATATCTCTCCATATATTAGATATATGGGTACGGGGGTAGAGATATGATTTGGATGAAAATGTAGGTTGTCTGATAAGTAAGTTTGCAGATTACATGAAAATTGGAGTTGTGGGTCATGAGGGAAGTTTGTCAAAGGATACAGGAAGATGCCGATCAGATGGGAAGTTGGGCAACCAAATGCTAGAGCTTCATCCAGACGCATGTGAGGTGACACATTTTTGGGAGGTCAAATACAAAAGGAAAGTGTACTGTAAACAGCAGGACCCTTTTAAGAGTATTGACATACAGAGAGATCTTGGGTGCAAGTCCATGGCTCCCTGAAAGTGACAATATAAGAGGATAAGGTAGTAGAGAAGACATAAGGGTATGTTTGCTTTCATTTGTTGAGGCACTGAGTACATGAGTTGGCAAGCCTTGTTGCAACTGTATAAAACTGGACATAAATGGAAATGGTTGGAAAAACTCAGCTGAACTGACAGCATCCATGGCGCAAAATCAGAATTAACATTTTGGATCCAGTCACCCTTCTTCAGAACTGGAGAATTATATAAAATTACAGTTAGGCCACATTTTTAGTGTTGTGTGCAGTTCTGGATGTCACATTATAAGAGGGATGTGGAGGTTGTACAAAGTGTGCAAAAGAGGTTTGCTAGGATGTTGCCCAAATTGGAGTGTATAGCTATAAGGACAAGTTGGACAAACTTGGATTATTTTTGTTAGACTGTCAGAGGCTGAGGAGTGACATGATAGAAGTATATAAACTTGAGAGGTGTGGCTAAGGTGGATAGTTCGACTTGTTTTTTTCCTCCAGGGTGGAAATGTCAAATACTCGGAAGCATAGGTTTAAAGTAGAGTGGAAAAGTTTGTAAAGATGATGTGCAAGGCAAGTATTTTTACACAGATAGGTGCTTGGGGCATGCTGCCAGGGAAGGCAGTAGAAGCAGTCGTGATATCAACGTTTTAGGCATTTAGACAGATACATGAACAGGCAGGGAGTTGGATTAGCTTAGAATAGCATCATGGTCAGTGCAAACACAGTGAGATGAAGGGCCTGTTCCTGTTTTGTACTGTTCTATGAAACCGATCTGTCATCAAGAGCATTGGTTCAACCATTAGGAGTGGTGTGTCCAATTTGGTCCTTCACAAAAATGTTGATTTTGGTCAAGTTTTAGAAAGCTATAAAAATGATTTCTAGCTTAAAGCATCTGAGTTATCCAAGTTTAATTATAGACTTGGCTCAATTAAGTTCAAAGTATTGTATAGAGTGGCTTTGTGGTAATATCACTGACTGCTAATCCAGAGACATGGGTTAATGCTTTGACATGGGTTCATATTTCACCATGGTAACTGGTGAAATTTAAAGTCAACTAATAAATCTGGAAATCAAAGCTAGATTCAGTGATGGTTGCGATGAAACTGTCATCTATTTGTTATAAAATCAGTGTTGGTCACGAATATGAAGAAACTGGAAATTTTCATTTTTGAAGGGGGTGCAGACATAAGTCATAGGGATTCATGAATCCCTATCTTAAGAGGTGACAGGGCAATCCAATAAAACTATTAAAAAATTATTTGATCCTTGGCTTCATAACTACAGGAAATGTATACAGAAACTGTACTAAACCTTCAGAAAATCATTAGTTTGGAGTATTATGCCCAATTCTGACCATGACACCTTAGGAAAGATGTTCAGCCTTTTGTACAAATTGTGGGGTGATCGACTAGAATGACATCAGGGACAAGGAAACTCCAGTTGTGAGAAAACTGGAGAGGCTGTGATTATTTTCAGTAAAGAAGATAGAGAATTTAACAAAGATTGCTGGACATTGTGAGGAGTTGTGGTACACTGGATAAGAATAACTTGTATCCACTGGCGTACAATGTAATAAGCAGAGGGCACATAGTTAAGGTAATTGGCAGAAGAGGGAAGAAAATCTGCCATCATTACTTGGTTTGGCTTCTGGTGACTTTAGACTTGCAGCAATGGAATTAACTCTCTTTACTACATTCTGATTAGCAAGCCACTCAGTTCAAAGACAGTCAGGGATGGGCAGCAAACGATGCTCACACCCAATGAAAGAATTCACTAAACGTCTCGGAGATATTTCAGAAGTATATCAAGTACATTTAGGTTTGGGTAGTTTGCCCAAGTTGATTATTTCAGTTTGGTGGACTGGAAAGGATTGGGCAGAGGTGTTTGAATTATGCAGGAATTATCTGGATGTTTTTTTCCTTGCCAAGTAAGACTGAACATTTGGAATGGTTTGTCATTATGCAGGGTGACAAAAGGACCTGGATTAATTTTGCTGAGGCAGAGATTGAAGCTTGGAGCAAAAGGCCTTCTCTGCTGTTTGTGCCTTTGCCAGCTCTGTGAAAGAGTTATTCAGGTAGATCTAGTCTTTAGTCTTTACTTTCTCCTACTCCACATTTGACCACAACAGGTTATTTGAAAAAGGCATACTTGCCAGTTGTGTGTGTTGACTGACTATTGATCTGCTAAGATCACAAAATACAGTCAGATTTTCTTATTTTTCTTAAGGTTTGTTTTTATTGTACTCCTCCAAATATAATTTTAATAAAGTCTCTGACTTTCTCACACTGGCATAAGTGGATTAGAGTGTGAAGATTAAGCAGTTTGGAGTCGAAGAAAATTGAAATGTGTAAGCCTCCTTGAAGTTTGGTGACTGAACTGGTTTTAAGTTGATCTCCTATGATCTTGCTGCGTTTTAGTGTCAGGAAAGTTTAAAGATGTAGCAGAATGTTTTACTTGTTCCTTTGGAAACCATGGTTGCTGATTTGAGTTGTGTTTAAAATCTCATGTTCAAAATCAACAGAAAATTCCAAGTTGTCTGGAGGTGGAGTGGGGCAGGGGGTGGGGAGGGAGGGGGTGAGGCGGTAAGACGGAGAGAACGCGGTCAGTATCTTGTGACTTCATCTCACTTGCTTGTTCCATTCTGCAGGTAATCTAGTTGCTTAAGCCAACTAGTCCATGGTGTGTTTGATACATAGCCTTCCCTATCCAAGAGATCAGTGAGTCAAATGTTGACATGGCAAGTTCATTTCTGTTGCCTGACTTGGATGACAAGATCAGCATTATGAACACTGCTTTCGTAGTCAGTCCCAGTGTCCAAATTATCTTGTCCAATGGTTTATTTCTGTCCAGTTGATTACCCACCTGCTGGGCCTGATGCTTTACTAATGATGTAGAAGATGATCCCCATTAATGGTTCCACAAGATAACTGTTCATGATGTGGCTTTGCAGACAGGTTGTCCCATTTCAGTATAGTTGGAATGCAGAAGGTACCCTATCCCTGTAACCCTACATTTCCACGGCTATCCCACCTAGCCTACACATCCCTGGACGTTTTGGACAATTTAGCATGGCCAGTCTACCTAACCTGCACATCTTTGGACTTCACTATTCAATATGATCAAGGTTGGCCATCTAACACATCTAAATTTCTCCCCATAACCGTTGATCCCTTAAGCTCTGATAATGATGTCTAAAACTCTGATCACAGCACTGCTGTAATGAAACAAAGTATTGCGCATGCTGGAGATCTGAAACAATCAAACAAGAAATTGCTGAGAAATTGTTCCCAAATCACTGAAATGTGGCTTTAATGAAGCATAGTTTAACGTCAGATATATATTCAGTTTTGTCCTGAAGAAAGTTATTGACTCTGCTTTCACCCAGATACTGCATTCCAGATCATAACATTAGAATTCTCTCTCAAAAATATTCACCCATTTGGCTGCGACAACACCGCGCCCCCCGCCATTGCCAGCTATCTTAAATTATAATTTGTGACCTCTGCTTATTAAATTTCATGCCAATGGAAACAATTTCTGATCTAACCAGATTAAATCACAATATTGAATAATATTTATTAAATCTCCCCTGTTACCTTTATCCTCTTGAAGGAAAATGACCTCATCCTCTCCAGTTTCTTCACATAAGTGGTTCCATCATTCTTGCGATCGTTCTAGTCAATTTCATGCTTGATTGGATGTCCATAAGCATCCATCCCTGCAGCACCGATTTTCAGTAGCGGCAGTGTGTCAACAAGAAGCACTGCAGGCATTTGTCAAAGATCCTTCTGCAGCACCTTTCAAACCCATGACCCACTTCCATTTAGAAGGGCAAAGGCAACAAACACATGGGAACACCACCATCTGCAAGTTCCCCTCCAAGCTACTCACCATCCTGATGTGGAAATAAATTGCTATTTCTTCACTGCTGCTGGGTCAAAATCCTGGAATTCTCCTTGCTGGCGGCATTGTAGTCTACTTAGAGCAAATGGACTGCAGTGGTTTAAGAAGGCACCTCACCACCACTTTCTCATGGGCAGCTAGGGACGTCCCACGAGTGACATTTTAAAAAAAAACTCTCCAAGAGCTTTATATCCTGTCTAAAGTGTCATGCTCAGAATTGGGCTGAAAACTTCAAAGACATGATTTTCTGAGGTCTAGCCTTCTGGGTTAGCTTTATTGGTTGATAAAGCTAAAGATCCAAGAATTGTTTTTGTTTGATAATTTCATTAGATTGCCACTTCATGAAGTAAGACCATAGAAAAATAGGAACAGGAAGAAATGGTTCGGTTCCTTGACTTAGCTGATCTGATATTCCTGATATTAACTTTGCTGCGTTTTCTCCATGACCCTTCTTTTCCATACCGATCAAGAATCTATCTTGGCCTCAAATATGCGCAAGGTTCTCAGTCTTAAATTGGTGAGGTGAAACATCCTCTCGACATTTACACTGTCAAACCATTTAAGAATCCTCTGTGTTTCAATGAACACACCTTTCATTCTTCAAAACTTCAGTGAGTAGAATCCCAACCTGTTTAGCCTTTGCTCATAAGACAGTCTCTCCATACAATGAATCATCCTAGTGAATCTTCTCTGAACTGTCTCCTTTGAAATTATTTCTTCCCTAAATACGGGGACCAAAATTGCTCAGTACTCCAGAAATGGGCTCGCTACCATCTTGTTCGGTTACAGTAGGGCTTCCCTACTCTTATACGCCAACCCCCTTAAAATAAGGGCCAACATTTCATTAGCCTTCCTGATTTCTTGCTGCACCTATGTGCTAGCTCTGTGCTTCATATTCAAGTAACCCCAAGTCCCTCTGTGATGCAGATATCTGAAAATATTCTCTATTTAAATAATAATCTGTTATTTTGTTCTCCCTTCCAAAATGAACAACTTTGCATTTTCCCAAATTGTACTCCGTCAGCCAACTTTTTGCCCACTGACTTTACCTATCAGTATCTCCCTCTAAGCTGTTTGTACCTCTCTTGAACTTGCCTTTCTACCCCTTAGTGTCATCTGCAAATTTGACTGCTGTACATTCAATTTCTTCTTCCAAGGCATTAATATATATTATAACCAGTTGTGGTCCCAGACTGATCCTTGTGGGACCCGGCTGGTCATGGGTTGCTAATCTGTAAAAGAACCCCTTATCCCCACTTAGTGTATCCTGCACATGTGCCAGTTCTCTATCCATGCCAAAATAATATCTCCAAAACGGTGAGCTGTTAACTTATGAGTTAACCTTTGTGAGGTACATTGTTGAATGTCTTCTGGAAGTCTAAATACAACACATCTGGTTTTCCTTTATTGACTCTGTTTGAGAATTCCTCAACACTCTTATAAATTAAGACATGATTTCTCTTTGAAGCATGCTGAATCTCTAAGGTTTTAGAGTAGATTCGTAGCTCGGGTTGTGGTTGCTTGGCTCGCTGAGCTGGTTCATTATCCTGCTGGGTAACATCGTCAGTGCAGCCTCCGATGAAGCACCATTGTGTTTTCCCTCCTGGTTGCTGTCAACCACCCCAACATCCACAAACAAAGCTGCATTAGGACACATTGCAACACTGCAGAACTACGCAGGAAAGAAGAGGAGTATCTACGCAAAATCCTCACTATGAACGGATATCCCCGCAACTTTATCCACAGATCCCTACTAAGTAGACAGCAACAGGAGGATACAGTACACCCTAACACACTGGCCATACTGCCGTACATCAAAAACATATCAGAACTGACAACAAGACTCCTAAGACCATTAGGAATCATGGTAGCCCACAGCCACTCTATGACAAACACTCACAGACAGGAACGAAACTCTCCATTAGAATACTTGAACATCAGTTAGCAGCAAAATTACACAACGAACTTTCCTTAATATCAGTACACTCGGGCAATGAAGGCCGACAGTTTAACTGGTACAAGGTAACCATAGTAGCCCAAGCCAAACATAGACGTGCACGGGAATTCCTAGAGGCATGGTCTCCACCCATAATGCAATCAACAAACATATAGAATTGGACCCTGTATACAAACCCATACAGATCAAAATCGGAAATGACACCACTCACCACAATGGGCCAGAAGGTATAAATTCCAAGCAGAGTAGAATAGCATCGCTTCATTGGAGGCTCCACTAATGATCTTACCTAGCATGGTGACAAAACAGCTGAACGAAAACAAGCCAGCTCAGCAAGCAAGTCAACGACCTTACCCACAACCCAAGCTACAGATCTTTGCCAGACGTTAAACATTCTAATACTTTTTCAACAATTGATATTCCGCTAATTGGCATGTTTTTTGCCACCCTCCCTTTTTGAATAGGCGTGTCAGTTTTAGTTACTGTGAATGTTTTCCGATCATTTTGTACTTCTCCAGAATCCAAGCTTTTTTTTGTTTTGGGAAAATTACAACTGAAGCATCCGCGATACCTTAGCTACACTTCGGGCATCCTTGGATGCAAACCATCAGGGCCAGGGGACCTGCCTGCCTTAAGCTCCATTAGTTTATCCAATACTACTTTGGTGGTACTTAATTGCTGTGTGGTATTCTTTAATATTAACTAAATATTCAAAATATTTTCCACCACAAAGACTGATGGAAAATGTCTATCTGTTTAACTCTTCTGGCATTTCCTTGTTCACCAAAACCGTCCCCCTAGATTCATTTTCTAAGGGGCCTATGTTCACTTTGACCCTCCTCATTTTTATATATTTAAATAAACTATTTTTTTTTCATTTTCTTCACAGTTTGCCTTCGTTATTTATTTTCTGTTTGTATTATCTTTCTCGTTCTCCTTCGCTGAATTCTGAATTTATCCCAGTCTTTCAGGCTATCACTCACCTTGGCTTCTTTTTATATGCTAACTCTTTCAACTTAATACTCCCCTTTAACTTCCTTGGTTAGCATTGTATGCATGTATGAATCCCTAGCACTCATGCTCCTGCACCACCACTTTGAATCTTTCAGCTTATGTTGCCCCTCCTTGTTCTCCATTTCGTACTTCTTTGCCTTAAATTTAATCTGCCATGAATATTTTCACATTTCACTGGTGTAAGTTCTCACAAAGTATATTACTATACTGTTGTCTATTGTTGACTACATTTCCAAGTTATGTTTTGTCTCCAAAGTTCTAAATTAAGGTCTATATCTAAGACTAAGCTGTAATTAAAAAAATCAGTGATCTTGATGTTGACCACTGGGGAAGAGCATTGTGCACTTGCATAGAGTCTGGAAAAAAAATTCGTCATAGTTGTGCTTTTTGCATCCTCAGTATATTCTTTAATACTGCTAATACGCTATACAGTAATTTAGTAAATTACTGTATAAAGTTTGTATGTGCAACACCTTCTGAATCAAAACACCTTAGTGATGAAGAATCCATCCATGTATTTCAGCCTTAAATACACTGAAGGACTCTGCCCCCACAGCTGTCTGTGGCAAGGAGTTCCAAAGATGCTCAATCCTCTGAGAGAAGAAATTCCTCCTCATCTGTCTTAAATTGGTGATCTTTCCATTTCTTCATTTGAAGGACTCAATTAACAATATGATAAGCAAACACTGGAAATACCTAGCATTTCATGCAGCAGCTATAGAGAGAAAAAATTAACGTTTCAGGTCTATGACCTATTGTCAGAACAAATTTTGTCAGATGAGTTAGTCAAATTTTCAATAAATTTGTACTGTTCACTTAAGCCATGTTCTTCCAAAAGAACTTAATTTTTTTTCCGTCATTGCAGGGTTGGTTTTGGTTGCCACAGGAGGTTGGTTAGAAGTTTTCCAATGGTGGTGTGGGGGTTTGCAGTCGACGCCAGGGAAAAATGGTATGCTCTGGAGAGCAGCAGTCATGAGGGGACTTGAGTTACAGCTGACAGCTGAAGAGGGAAGTACTCACCCAGGAGTTTACTTCAGAGAGTGATCACAAGGGGACTTGGGCTGCGGGTGATGCCAGGCTAGAAAGGTACACTAACAAAGTTAGTGAGGGAGCAGCTGACACAGTGTTCGCTGAAGGGAATCGGGCTGCAAATGGCGACTTGACTTGGGACCATTTGATGAGGAGACAGAATGTTGGACTCTGTACACCCAACGTTTTGATGCATAGTTAAAGGCAAATAAGGTGGCTGAAGACATAATGGTATCAGTTTTCTTGAGTACCGTTGAGGGTTCCCTAGCACCATTGTTGACAGGACCCCTCAACTGGGTCCGACCCATCTCCTACACTTCTGCCCTCACCCCCTCTCTTTAATGCAACAGCGATAGGGTTCCCCTGTCCTTAGCTAACATCCCACCAGCATCCACATCCAAAAGATCATCAGTCGCCATTTCCACCACCACCAGACACGAATTCCCCTCCCCTCCCTGGTCCGCCTTTTGCAAGGACTGTTCCCTCCAGGTCACGTGAGTCCGCTCTTGCTTCACTTGCCAACCACCATCCCACGGCTCCTTCCCCTGCAACAGCCGAAGGCGTACCACGTGCCTATTTACCTCGTCCCTCCCCAGCATCCAAGGGCCCAAACATACCTTCCAGGTGAAGCAGCACTTCACCTGCACTTTGCTGCAATCTAGTCTACTACATTCATCACTCAATGTGGTCTCCTCTACGTTGGGGAAACAACGTGTAGAGTGGGTGACTGCTTTGCAGAACAGCTATGTTCTGCCTGCAAAAAAGACGCTGAGCTTCCAACTGCCTGCCACGTCAACGCACCACCCTATTCCCTGGCCAACATCTCTGTCTTAGGCTTGCCGCAGTGTTCCAGCGAAGCTCAGAGCAAGATGGAAGAACAACACTTTATTTTCTGTTTGGAGACCTTGCAGCCCTCCAGACTTCATATTGCATTCAATAATTTTTGGGGCCTGAACTCTTCCATACCCTAACCCCCAACCCCACACACTGGACTTTGTTATCACATAGCTTGCCATTACACACTACCTATTGTTAGCCCCTAACAGTCTCCATTAATAGCTATTCACCCTCCTAGCCAGATTGTTATCTACTCCTTTGACTATCCAACCGTTCCTCTCTCTTTGGGCTCAATCCCTACCTATTGTTTACTCCTTACTCCCTCCCCCTACCCTATCTTCTGCATATAAACTGACATTTTCCTAACTACCATCAGTTCTCAGGAAAGATCACTGGATCGAAATGTTAACTCTGATTTTTCTTCAGATGCTGCCAGACCTGCTGAGCTCTTCCAGCATCTTTGGTTTTTGTTAGTGAAGAAGATGTTTGACCAATAAAGGCAAGATTACCAGAGCATTGACTATAGGAGTTGGCAGGTCGTGTTGTGACTATATAGGACATTGGTTAGGCTACTTTTGGAATATTGCATGCAATTTTGGTCTCCATGCTATAGGAAGGATGTTTTGAAATTACAAAAGGTTCAGAAAAGATTTACAAGGATGTTGCCAGGGTTGGAGGGTTTGAGCTGTAGGGAGAGGCTAAATAAATAGGCTTGGGCTACTTTACCTGGAGATTTGGAGGATGAGGGGTGACCTTAGAAACTTATAAAATCATGAAGGATATGGATAGAATAAATAGCCAAGGTCTTTTCCCAGGTGTAGGGGAGTCCAGAACTAGAGGGCATGGGTTTAAGGTGAGAGGGGGTAGATGAAAAAGTTGCCCCTTAGGGTCCCTTTTATATGTGGAGGGTGGTGCAGTTATGGAATGAGCTGCCAGAGGAAGTGGTGGAGGCTGGTAAGATAACATTTAAAAGGCATTTGGATGGGTATATGAATAGGAAGGGTTTAGAAGAATATGGGCCAAATGCTGGCAAATGGGGCTAGATTTATTTGGGACATCTGGTTGGCAGGGACGAATTGGACCGAAGGGTCTGTTTCCATGCTTTCCAGCTCTATGATTCGATAATAGATACACTCCAAAAGAGAGTCCATCGCCCAATTTGTGGCAGCCTTAAAGGTTCGCGGAACATTGCAAATTTGGAGTGTTTCTCCAAGATGCCTTGCAGGAGCATTTGGTTTGTAGCTTCCGACACACAGCCATCCAATAGAAGCTGCTATCAAGGAGCGACCTGGATTTCAAGGCAGGTTTCGAAATTGCTACCTTGATAGACTTGGCCATCAGGGAAGCAGCGTAGTTGAGTGACGACGCCCGGGCGCATAGAGTAGTGAAAACTCAGCAGGATGTGGTACCAACTGTAGAATATTGCTGATATGGCAAGAGTGGTTGCAAGAAGTCAGTGTTTCTCGAGCCCAATACATAGTGCTACAGGCATAAGCGAGTGGGCCATATTGCCCGAAATTGCTGAATATAACTGAAGCATGAGAACAGGTGTCTGAAGGAGGCAATTCAGAAGACAAGACATAAGGTACATACCAGGGAGTAGATTGAGAGTCAGCCAGGTCTGCAGAAGTAGAAGGCCCAGAGTCAGCATTGTTCTGGTTAAACATTCTGTCAGTATGGAGTGAAGTTGATCCTTTCTGGATTCTTCCTGAATTAGAGGCTAATACAGCAAAGACCAAAGTGAATGCTGGTGCAGTGGTGTCTCTGATTCCCAAATCAATATTGGAGAAGGTTGAAGGCACTGCCACTGAAGCCTGCATAGATTATGTGATGGGTATACACAGAACAAGTGGTGCTGCTGAAGGCTGTGTACTGTTAAAAGTACAGCTAAGGTACCAGTGTGTCAAACGCCCCGGATGTAGTGAAAGGTGACTATATTGCACTAGCCAGGTACTCCTAATTACAGAAATTTAAGTTTAAAAAGGATGTGGTTAATAGGCTGGCGGACTCAAACGAGTTTTCAAGAGATTTTTGGACAGGTATAATGATGTCTTCGAGGGAACCCTTGGGGAAATGAAACAAGTAGAAATTAAATCTCAGTTGATTCAAGCCATCTGAAGGTGTGACCAGTATAGTACGCCATCTGGCCTAAAGTGGAGGTGGAACTGGAATGGCTAGTGAACCTGGGAGTTTTGGAGCCAGTAACCGTCAGTGAATGGGCCACTCCAGCCGTCTCGATCTTAAAAACCAGTGGCATGGTGAGGATTTGCAATGACTTAAACATCATAGTCGATCCAACCCTGTGTCTGGATCAAAACTCAGTTCCAATGTATTGAGGACCTGTTCAGTGGATTGGCTGAGGGAAACAAATTCTCAAAAATGGATCTGTCGCAGGCCTGCTTGCAGATGAGGATCACAAAGGAGTCCTAGCTGCCTCTGACGATAGTGACACACGGGACTGTTGCTACAAGCGACTGCCTTTTGGCATCACGTCAGTGCCGGCTCTATTCCAGAGAGCTATTGGTCACATTTTGAGTGGATTGCCAGCTGTCTAATGTTTTCTGCGCAATATTTTGGTTACTGGATCCTCCAAAGAGAAGCATTTGAGAAACCTAGAAGAAACTCTTTTTTTTTTTATAAAATGTTTCAGGAACACAGCCTACAAATTAAAAAGTGATAAATGTGAGTTTTTTTAGGGACTTTATAGAGTACCTAGGGCATGTAGTCGATGGTGAGGGATAACGCAAGGCACCCAAGATTATGGAGGCTATCACGAAGGCTGTTAGACCAGAGAATATGTCTCGAATGAGATCATTCTTGAGACATGTAAATCACTATGGCAAGTTCATGTCTGATCTGGCAACCATACTGGGAAAAGGGGCGCAATGGCCTACTCCCCTGCAAGATGTTAATGGTGGGAGATTCAGCAATGTTAATATAGTTAATTGTCACTTTCTTTCTCTCTTTTTGAAAGTAATTGTTGCTTGGACTTTGTGTCGTGCAAACCTTATTTGCCACTTAACATCCCAAGACCAAATGTTGTCCAAGTCTGACTACATGTATTTGTAGTTTTTTCACATTTTAAGAATTGTACAGCTCTGGGTAAAGTAGGATGAGAGTGAACGGTGAAATTAGTGTGTATAGAAGTGCCTTTATGTCCCTGGATAACTTTGATTTTTATAAATCCAGTTTGAGTGCTAGCATGTAAAATCCTGGACATGGTCAACTTAATCAAGCCAATGGGCAGAAGGTTGGTATGTCTAATGAAACAGATTCTTTTAGGTTTTTTAATCAGTGAGATGGGAAAATCCGCGCAATTTTAATGAAGGCTGTTGTGGATTTATTATCACACATTGAGTTGAGGTTATGCTGGTAGAAATTAAATTTTAGTTGTTGGATTACTGTTGAAAAATCATCTGAAGATTTCAGATGACAGGGTTTTCTCTGTACATTTTATGTTTTTCAATTTCTTTTTTAGTGCTTTTTTTTCCCCATTTATTACTTGAATTTTCTGTTAAATCTATCAAATGATTGAGAAATTTTTCTTTTCTTATGAAGGCTTTTTCCATTGGCCCCCACTATGATTTTGCATTGAACTTTTTAAATAGATTTCTCTAGCCTTTCATTATACTATCTAACATCTCAAAGCATTGCAAGTAACCAGATCCTAGTGGCTAAAGCAGCAGAAGATCTACGCAGCAATACCAGTAGATGGAATGAATGAATGAAGCCTTGATTTCAACTATGTAAGCTTCCAACGTTTTTTAAAAAAAGGCACAATTTGTGAAGATAGTAAATGATAATGGTGGAATGTTGGACTCAGATGGAACTCGCAGCTGGAACAGATACCACAATTTAGGTACCTGGGAAGCATCTGGTCAGTGGTTGGTAAATGTCATGAACAAATTAGACATCATAAGACATAGAGGCAGAAATTAGGCCATTCGGCCCATTGGGTCTGCTCTGCCATTCAACCGTGGCTGACAGGTTTCTCAACCCCTTTCTCCCCAAGACAATCAAGAATCTATCTCCATCTTAAATATACTCAGTGACCTGGCCTCCCCAGCCTTCTGTGGCGATGAATTCCATAGATTCACCACTGTCTGGCTGAAGAGGTTTCTCCTTATCTCTGTCCCAAAGGGTCTTCGCTTTACTCCAAGGCTGTGCCCTTGGGTACTAGTCTCTCCTACCAATGGAAGCATCTTCCCGACGTCCACTCTGTCCAAGCCGTTCAGTGGGTGATTGATCCCTGAAATTTGCTTCAATAAAGTTTATTTCAATTGAGTAATCCATTTCAAGTAGTATTTCAAAATATTGAACATGTATCACTTGTAGGAGAAATATGGCAAATAAAAGTGATTATAGCAAAAACACCACCAAATATTAATAAGTATCCAAAACATACAAGAGTGTCACAGTTGTTATGGCACAAAAGAAGGACACTCAGCTTATTGTGCCTGAGCCACCTCTTCAAATGAGCATCATTATCTTGTGGCAGTCTCCTGCCTTTTCCCCATATCTTTGGATTGTTTATATCCAAATAATAAACTAATGCCCTCTTGACTACCTCAGTTAATTTTGCCTTCACCACATTTCTAGGCGTGCATTCTGTACCTCACTCCTGCTTCACTTAGCATATCGCTTCTTTTTAATGCTGTGCCCTTTTGTTCTTGGTCCTTTTTACGAGTGGCATATGCTTCTGTTCATCAACTCCATCCAGAACGCTCGACCAAGAAAACTTGGATCATATCTCCTCTTCGCCACCTTCTCTCCAAACAGAACAGTCCTAACTTCAAAAATCTATCCTCATAACTCAAATTCCTCATTCCTGGAAGTATTCTTGAGAATTGATTTGCATTCTCACATTTTTCATGTTTTCCTTTTACATTTTCCTATAACGTGGCACCCAGAACTATACACAAAGCTTGGGCTGAAGTCAAATATGTGTCTTACGCAAGTTCAACATCACCTCCTTTTACTTGTGCTCTGTCCCTCTCTTCATAATGTTGAGGACACAGCATGATTTATTAACTACTGCTCTTCACTTGTCTTTAAACCTTCAGTGATCTGTGCACATATACACTCAGGCCCTCCTGCTCCTGCACCTCCATTAGAAATGTATTTTTATATTATTTTTCAAACTTCTTTCTAACAAAGTGCATGACCTGTAATTCTCTACGTTGAATCTCATCTGCTGTCTGTCTTCCTACTCCACCAACTTGTCAATGTGCTTTTTGGAGTTCCACACTGTGCTCTTCACAATATGAAATTCTTTACAGATTTTGTTATCTGCAGACTTTGAAATTGTTCTTCTGTGCAACAAGATCCCGATCACCAATATGCATCAGAAAAAGCAAGGATCCCAATATTGGCCAGGGGAACTCCACTACAAACATTCCTGAAGCCCAAATATCCATCCACCGTACTGTTTCCTGTCACTTAGCAATTTTGTATCCATATTGCTATTGTTCCATGCTCCTCCAAACACCTGTGTGAATTTCACCCCAGTCTCAGTTTTTCTGCTACTGAAACCCTCATTCATACTTTCCTTACCTCTTGAAATCACTATTCCAATATACTCCTGACTGTTTTCTGGCATTCTACTCTCCATAAACTTGGTGATCAAAAGCTTTGCTGTCCGTGACTTAAACTGCAACAAGCCCTGTGCTTGCTAATCTGCATTGGGGGTCGAGTATCAATGGAAGGTCTACATTCTCAAAGTATAAGTAAATACTGAGAATGAGTAGAGATTTTAAGAAAATAATTATCGTGACTGTGTTTTGGAGTGTCTTGAATGGACTACGGTTCTGGAGCAGAATGACCAGGTCAGTTGGAAAGAATATCATTACTGTTGAGTATGGTGGATGCTGGGACATTGAATAAATTGAAGGAAAAGCTAGACCGATTTTCAATTAGAAATTAGTTGAAGGGTTATGTAGTTTGGGCAGGAAAATGGAGTTGTGGCCAAGATGAGATCAGCCTTAATTATATTAAATGGCAAAACAGGCTTGAGGACCTGAGATAACAAGGTGTAGAGCTGGATGAACACAGCAGTCCAAGCAGCATAAGAGGAGCAGGAAAGCTAACGTGAGATAACAAGCATGGGGGTGGATGAACACAGCAGGTCAAGCAGCGTCATAGGAGCAGGAACACTTGACGTTTCGGGCCTAAACCCTTCATCAGAAAATACTTTTTTTTTCTGATGAAGGGTCTAGGCCCGAAACGTCAAGTTTTCCTGCTCCTATGACGCTGCTTGACCTGTGTTCATCCAGCCCCATGCTTGTTATCTTGGATTCTCCAGCATCTGCAGTACCTTTTATCTCAGGAAAGCTAACGTTTCAGGTCTCAAGAACTAGTCTAGATTAGTAGGTAGGAGATGGGAGTGGGGCTTGAGGTGGGAGGAAGGGATAGGTACTGTTAGGTTCGCTTTTGGAGACTCTCACGGACGTGATGCAATAACAAGACACTGACCTGTTTAGAAAAACATAAATCCTTTATTACAAAGCAAGTACAAGCTGTGGAGGATCACAGTACTCAACCCGGCACAGAGTGCAGAGTCTCGTAAAGGATTCTCCCCGAGCAGCGGACAGTCCCCACTTTTTATACGTTATCAAGTGCACAGTACATAAAGCAATTTTACATCTCACAATGGCATGTTACATGAAACAATCACTACATCGGACAATAACTTGATAACACAAACAATTACTACATCGAAAACATAAAGAAAGCAGGATACAGTATCGATCGTTCTCAAAGTGACTGCTAACGGCAGGAGGCGATTTCAAGTTGCTGCAGTGACAGCATGTAATTTCAAGCTGCCGAAGTGTCTGGCTTGAACAAAGGTCAGTGTCCTGGCCCCTTTAGCAGAAACAGAAGTTAGATTCTTTACAGGATTTCAGAAGTCTCACACCTTCACAAACGTTGCCACCTAATCTTTGTTTGAGACAGCTTCCACATACCCCTGTGCAGGAAAATAAAGATTTACAAAGTTTATCCCTAATTCTTTTCAGGCAGGAAGCTTAAGGCAGTGTCTTTTCTACTTATGTATAGGAAGATAAGGATTTACAAAGTTTTACACCTAATTCGAGTTGGGCAGGAAGTTTTAAGGCAGTGCCTGCATACCTCTGTGTAAGCGGATAAAGAGCATTAATTTATAGAGAATATAGAAATCAATGGGATGTTATCCCAATAACATCTCAGTTCGAGCTGGTGGGAGACGGGAGATTTGAAGCTTGGGGAGCTGGTTTGGCTACTCCCGCTCTTAGTTGTTGTTTTCTTATATTAGAACATGAAGTTCTCAGGTGAAGAATAATGGTTGGAAAATGTGAAAAAGTTGGATTGGCTGTAATCTATTGCATGAAGATTAATGAGTAATTGAAGGAAGGTCGGGGGGGATGTACATGAAGAGGAGGAGGAGGAGAAGGATGCACTTCCATAATTTGAAATTGAAAATAGAGGAAACGTATGGGCAACTGCAAAGTACAATACTGTGGATTGTGGAGAAGTAATGAGGGCCTTCCCTTTCCCTACACTTTGAAAGTGATAGTGTTCCTGTGCATTGCTGGTGTGTCCATTTGGATAGTGGAGAATGGGTTTGCAAATTGCTGCATGTGGCAGATTGCTTTGGTTCATGCCGGAGATAACATACACTGCAACTAAAATACAAAGGTAGGCAGATAGGTGTTCAGCGAATGAATGATGTGTCAGTTGAAAAGATGGTTGCTATTAATGGCACTTAAGTTCTTAGAATATTTGCCATGTTGGAGGTGCTATAAAAATGCAAGTTTTGTAGAATATTGCAGTTGCACACATCCAACAAATAGGCAGAATTCAGTAAAATGCCTTTTTAGGAGGTAAGAAACTTTGTGCAGTCTACAGGTGATCATTGCTAATCATCCAACTCAATAGCCTATTCCTGCTTTTGTTGATCCCTTTCCCCCCAAGTGCTATATCCAACTTGTCATTAAAATCGTACAGCGTTCTGGTCTGAACTGTTTTCTGTGGTGGTGTTACTTACTTGGGACAAATATAGCTTGATATTTATTGGCTGAAGCTCATGTATAATAAATTCCTTGAAACATTGGTTTTGTGGAGTTGAACACGGAAGTCATTAGAGAAAAGCTTTATCTGTCCTTCTCTAGGCAAAAGCAGCTGACTCGAGTTGAACCTTGGATGCTACCTTCAGGACCTGCTGCGTTGATATCCTCAGGCTAAGATGGTTTGCCCCCTTTTGTGCCAAGTATGACTCCAAGCAGTGGAAGGATTTCTCCTGCTATTAGTTATTCTCAGTGTATGTTTTTCAGACTCTTTAGCGCCACTTGTAATCATGGTTAGCAGCAACCTCAATACGTTGTTATTGACTGGAGGGTGTTGGAAAAATATAGAGCGCACAATGTCACAGGCAATTGTTGATGCAGCTACAAAAGAGAATGAAACTGCTGTCAAGTGGACTAGTTTCACAAGTGGTAGAATCAGTTATTCCAGATGTTAAAAATAATCATTTCCATCAGTTCATATCTGTCGGTTTTTGCGAATGATTGATCAAGTTTTTTCCCCTATGACTCACTTGTTTCATTCCTGAGAGAGCTTGTAATAAGAACATAAGAAATAAGACTGTGGGTAGTCTTGTGCATTCAGTGCCTTGAGCTTGTCCTACCATTGTAAGGTTATGTCTGATCTACACCAGGCCTCAAATCTTATTTTTTGCCAGCTCCTCATAGCTCTCTACTCCCCTGATTTTTCAAAAATCCATCTGTTTCCTCTTTAAATATTTTCAGTGATCTAGCCTCCACACCTGCCCGCAGTGGAGAGTTCCAGACACTGACTACCCTTTGAGAGAAATAAAACTGAATACCAAGGAACTTTAACTGTAAGTTACAGAATAAAGGTCCTATGTTCCTGATTTCAAGATTTTCCCCACCCAGTGGCCATGTCTTCCCGGTAAGTACTCTGTCCAGACCCCTTTGAATCTTGTATGTTTCAATAAGATTACGTTCATTCTTGTAAACTGAAATAAGTAAAGGCCTAACTTGTTTAGCCTCCTTGTTAAGCCAGCTCCTTCATTCCAGGAATTTGCTTAGTAGATTTGTATTGACTAATTGTGAAGGATACCTTTTTAAGCTTTTCCTATTTTGCACATTTTTGTTGAGGGGAAAAATAGCAATTGATCCAGAGAACTCATCTAGGGCCTGTCATTCTGACTTGACTGTGGTTCTACTATATACAGAGGCACAGTATTTACTTCTACGTCAAGTCTTTATCTAGAACGGGTAAGATAGCCAGTTGATGCATTATTTCTGTGCCAGCTCCCTGCAAGAACAGGTCAACCAATTCTGCTCCTCTCTCTTTTCCTCCCAGTAAATGCCAACAAATTCACTTCCCATATTCTCTTTCTAAAAAAAAAACCACCGATCAATCATGCAGTCTAGCTCACTAATTTATAAGGGG
>JAHRHZ010000038.1:4668687-4688469 GCA_024137785.1 Ginglymostoma cirratum
TAATTTATAAGGGGGTTTGGTCAGTTATTGTTCCATAATCAGCCGTAGCAGCGTTAGGAAATGCAAGAAGGGTATTCTAATTTTAGAATTTGTTTTGTTCAAAATTCAGTATGCTGTGTTGTGACTAGCTGCAGTGAGTAAGTACTTATTTTGCCCAGATTATTATTTTACCTTCTGATTTTAAAGTGATAAATTACAGACTGAAGAAGTTAGTATGAAGAATATCACCTTGAACCAGGAAAGGAATAATCCCATTCTCAGCAGTTGTACTTACGTATGTTGAAATACCTGCTTACTACTTCTCTTCTTTACACTTTTTTTTCTTTTGCAGGATCCTGGCCATGAGGTTTGATGCCTCACTTCGTTGACAAAAGTCATTGGACCTAAATGGCGCAGCATGACTTTGTTCCTGCTTGGCTTAATTTTCCAACATCTCAGTCTTCAAACAAGGTATACTACAAAATTTGGCCCTTTTAGATTTTAAATTGTTTTAAGTGATCAAGCAATATGCCTTTTTAAAACTTTTTGCTCTTGCTTCATAAAGCCTGTTGGCCTCCACCCCAGCGACCCTCTGAGTTCATCGAATTCCAGAACTCAAGCATCTCCAATTTTAGTCTATCCACTTTTAGCAGCCCTGCCTTTAGTTGCCTAAGCTCAGGAGTTTCCTCCCTCCCTGAACTTTTCTGGATCTCCAGCTCTGTTTCTTCTGTTAAGCTGGTCCTTAGAACTTAACTCTTTCACCAAACCATTTGCCTGCTGATTATCTTATGAGGCTCACTGTCAATTTTTGAAACACACTGGACCATTTTATGATGGGAACGACTATGTAATTCATCAGTAAAGTGATGAAAGGTGTCGTCAACAGTGCAAACAAGCAGTATCTGCTCGGCAGTAACGGACACAGTAACACCCAGTTTGAGTTCCGACAGAACCACTCAGCTCCGGAACTCATTACGGTCTTGGTTCAAACACTGATGGCTGAATTCCAGAGGTGAGGTTAAATAATAGCCCTTGATGTAAAGGCTCCGTTTGACCGAGTGTAGCATCAAGGAACCTGAGCAAAACTGGAATCATTGGGTATCGGGGGTAAAATCTCTCATGGTTGGAGTCATACCTGGCAGATAGGATGGTTGTGGTTGTAGGAGGAGGTCAGTCATCTGAGCTCCAGAACATCTCTGCAGGAGTTCCTCAGGGTAGTTTCGTATGTCTACTGTCTTCAGCTGCTTTATCAATGACCTTTTCTCCATGATAAGGTTGGCAGTGGGAATGTTCGCTGATGATAGCACAGTGTTCAGCACCATTTGTGACTCCTCAGATACCGAAGCAGTCCATGTTCAAAAGCAACAAGATCTGGACAATATCCAGGCTTGGGCAGACAAGTGGCGCATGATGTTCGTGCCACATAAATTCCAGGCAGTGACCGTCACCAAAAGGAGATAATCTAACCACTGCTCCTTGGCATTCAATGGTGTTACCGTCACTCAGTTGACATCCGTGGGGTTACCATTGACCAGAAACTCAACTGGCGTCAATACATGAACACTGGCTATAGAAGTAGGAGAGCCGATGAATGCAGTGACGAATAACTCACTACCTGACTTTGCAGAGCTTGTGCCTTGTCGATGATGGACAAGTCGGGAGTGTGATGAAATACTCTGGGTGCAGCTTCAACAGCATTTAAGAAGCTAGGCACCATCCAGGACAATGTGGTCAGATCGATTGACACCATATCCACAGACATCCGTTCCTTGCACCACGGATGATCAGTAGCAGCAATGTGTACTGTCTACAAGATGTGTTGCAGACATTCACAAAAGATCGTAAGACAGCACCTTCCAAACCTCGGATCACTTCTGTCTAGTAGGACGTGGGCAGCAGATATGGGAGAACACCTCCAAACCACTCACTGTCCTGACTTGGAAATATGTCACCCTTCCATGACTGTTGCTGGGTCACAATCCTGGAATTCTCTCCCTAACAGCATTGAGAGTCAACACACGGCAGGTGGACTGCAGCGGTTCAACAAGCCAGCTCCCCACCACCTTATCAAGGGTATCTAGGGATAGGCAGTAAATGCTGGCCAGATGGTGACATGGAAATATCATGAATGAATAAAAAAAAATTACAGGTGCTGTTTTTAAGTGCATGTTTTGTTCAAAAACTAAGTTCCATTGTAGTGAGAAAACCTTTAGCTTCTCTTGAAGTCACAGAGCAGATTATGATGCCTTTTAGAAGACTGATGACATTTTCATCATTATGAAAATCTGTGCCCTGACCACTGTTTCTATTCCTCGCAATGATCTGAAGACTATTCACAACTTTGGTGCTGTGTTTTACCCTGGGATGATGTTTTGGCAATGTAACAGCTGGGATCGAGTGAACCCTTTGAGTGTAAGGGCAATAGGAGTATACTTAAGGAAATCAGGAGGGCAGAAAGGGGCATGACAGCTTTGGCACAGAGGGTTAAGGAGAATTCAGAAAGAGATTCTACAAGTGCATTAAGGGAAAAAGAGTAAGTAGGGAGAGAATAAGGCCCCTGAAAGATCAACAAGGCTGTCTGTGTGTGGAACCACAGGAGATGGGGCGATACTAAACAAATATTTCACGTCAGTACTTACTGTGTGGAGAAGGATTTGGAAGCTAGAGAACTTGGAGAATAAATAAGAATCTCTTGAAAAGTGTCCATATTACAGAGGTGGTGGTGCTGGATATCTTAAAATGCATAATTGTGGATGAATCCCTGAGACCTGATCAGGTGTGTCCAAGAATTCTGTGAGAAGCTAGATAAGTGATTGCTGGGTCCCTTGCTGAGATATATGCATCATCGATAGCCATGTGTGAGGTGCCAGAAGACTTGAGGGTGGCTAAAGTGGTGCCATTATTTAAGAAAGGCCGTGAGGCAAAACCAGGGAACAATAGACCGGTGAGCCTGACTTAATGTGGTGGGTATGTTGTTGGAGGAGATTCTGAGGGACAAGATTTACATGCATTTGAAAAAGCAAGAACTGATTCGGGATAGTCAGCATGGTTTTGTGTGTGGCAAATCTTGTCCCACTAACTTGATTGATTTTTTTCTTTTGAAGAAGTGGCAAAGAAGATTGACAGTAGAGCAGCGGACGTTGTCTTTACAGACTTCAGCAATATGTTCAAAAAAGGTTCCACTTGTAGACTGGTTAGTAAGGTCAGATCACCACGAATACAGAAAGAGATATACTTTTGGATACAAAGTTGGCTTGAAGGTCGGTGACGAAGGGTTTTGGTGGAGGATTGTTTTTCAGACTGGAAGGGACCAGTGGTGTGTTGCAAGGATTGGTGCTGGGTTCACTGCTTTTTGTCATTTTACATCAATGATTTGAATTTGAATATAGGAGAAATAGTTAGTAAGTTTGTAGTTGACATGAAAATTGGTTGTATAGTGGACAGTGAAGAGGTTATCTCAGTACAAAAGGACCTTGATCCGATGAGCTGAGGAGTGGCAGATGGAGTTTAATGTAAATAAATGTGAGGTGTTGCATTTTGGTAAGGCTAATCAGGGCAGGACTTGGACACCTAATGGTAGGGTTATAGAGTCAGTCCTGCAGCACCCTTGACAGGCCCTTTGGTCCAAACTGGTCCATGCTGACCAAAATGTCCATCCATGCTAACCCCATTTCCAGCTTGGCTGATATCCTTCTAAACCTTTCCTATCCATGTATTCATCCAAATGCCTTTTAAACGTTGTTAATATACCCGCTTCAACCACTTCCACTGGCAGCTCATTCCATATGCATACCACTTTCTGTGTAAAAAAAAAAAAGAAGTTGCCCCTCAGGTTCCCATGTATGCTTTCCCCTCTTACCTTTAAACTGATGCCCTCTTGTCCTTGCTTCCCCCAACCCTGGGAAAAGTACTGAGTGCATACACTGTGTCCATGCCTTTCGTGATCATAAACACTTCTGTAAGATTCCACTCCCCCCCCCGCCCCCACGTCCAGTTAAGTCTCCTACAGTCTAAATAAACATGTCCTAGATTGTCCCTATAACTCAGTCCCTTGAGTCCTGCTAACATCCTTGTAAATTACTGATGCACTCTTTAATAACATTCTTCCTATAATAAGGTGAACAAAACTGAACACACTACTCCAAGTGCAGCCTCACAAACGTCCTGTACAACTGCAACATAACTTAGCAACTTCTTTACTCAGTGCCCTGACTGATAAAGGCCAGTGTGCCAAAAGTCGCCTTCACTGCACTGTCTACCTGTGACTCCACTTTCAGAGAACTGTGCACCTGAACTCCAAGGTCCTGACCCATCCCGTGCTTTCGCCGTTACCCCTCGCGATCACTTACAACAGCGTGATCAGGTTCCCCTCGTCCTCACTTTTCATCCCACCAGCCTCTGCATTCAAAGGATCATCCTGTGCCACTTCAGACAACTCCAGTGGAACGTCACCACCAAATACATCTTTCCCTCACTCCCCTATCCACATTTCATAGGAATCGTTCCCTGTGGGACACCCTAACCCATTCCACTGAACTATCAACATCTCTTCACCAGCACCCTACACCCATTACTTCCCCCATCTCCCCCCACAACTATAGCATAAATGTTGTCTCCTCCACACTTCACTTCACTTCAGCTCTGAAGTCACTAAGACTCAACGTTAGGTTGCTTTCTTTCCATGTTTGCTGTCAGACCCTCTGATCTCCAGCATTTGTTGCTTTTAGTAATGAAGGTGGTGTTTGGTACACTAGCCTTTATTGGTCAATGCATTGAGTACAGGAATTGGGATGTCATGTTGTGACTGTACAGGACATTAGTTTGGCCACTTTTGGAATACTGCATTCAGTTCTGGTCTCCTTGCTATAGGAAAGGTGTTGTTAAACTTGACAAGGTATTAAAAAGATTTACAAGGATATTGCTGGTGTTGGAGGGTTTGAGTCAGAGGGAGAGGCTGAATAGGCTGAGGCTACTTTTCCTGCAGTATCAGAGGCTGAGGGATGACCTTGTGGAGGTTTATAAAATCATTAGGAGCATGGATATGGTGAGTGGCCCAAGGCCTTTTTGCCAGAGTAGGGGAGTACGGAACTAGCGGGCATAGGTTTAAGGTGAGAGGGGAAATATTTACAAGGAACGTAAGGGGCAACTTAGTCATGTGGAGGGTGGTGCGTTTATGGAATGAGCTGCCAGAAGAAGTGGTGGAGACTAGTACCGTTACACCATTTAAAAGGCATCTGGAAGGGTATATGAATAGGAGGGGTTTAGGGGGATATTGGCCAAATGCTGGCAAATGGGACGAGATTAGTAGATGAGTTGGGCTGAAGGGTCTGTTTCCATGCTGTACAACTCTGACTACCTGCTCCCCAACCAAAGGTGTCTGCTTGGACCTCCATAACATCACGTGACTCTCAGCTAGCCTCAACTCATTGTCCAGTGAAAATAGTAGTGTGTATCGCCTCCCTCATTTTCACCAGTCCACTTGTACTGGATCTGTCTGACAGTTTTGGTACGAGCGGCCACTGCATAGTCCTTTTTGGGACAAAGTCCTACTTTCACATAAACAATACATTGTGTTCTTTGGCACTGGCTGAATGGTATAAAGTTGAAACAATTGCAGCAACCCAGGACTGGACATCTTTGAGGCACTGT
This sequence comes from Ginglymostoma cirratum, assembly GCA_024137785.1. Classification (NCBI taxonomy): domain Eukaryota; kingdom Metazoa; phylum Chordata; class Chondrichthyes; order Orectolobiformes; family Ginglymostomatidae; genus Ginglymostoma; species Ginglymostoma cirratum. The sequence goes on from JAHRHZ010000038.1 coordinate 4,674,316, forward strand.
AGACCATCAGCAACAGAATTGTAATCAAAACAATGTATAACTTCATGGCACAGTAAATTCCAAACTTTAACATCGTCACAAAGCCACAGAATCAATTCTGGCTCAGTGAAGAGCGCAGGTGGTATACCAGGAACAGCACCAGGCAGACATAAAACTGAGGTATGCTGAAGCTACATAGAAACGTAGAAGGAGGCGGCCATTCGGCCCATTAAGTCTGCTTCGCCATTCATTGCAATCATGGCTGATCATCCAACTCAGTAGCTTAATCCTGCTTTCTCCCTGTAACCTTTGATCCCACTTGCCCCATGTGCTAAATCTAGTTGCCTCTGGAATACATTCAGTGTTTTGGCATCGACTACTTCCTGGAGTAATGAATTCCACAGGCTCACCACTCTTTAGATGAAGAAATGTCTTCTCATCTCCGTCTCAAATGGTCTAACCTTCCTCGGACTCTGACCCCTGGTTCTGGACACATCCACCATCGGGAACATCCTTCCTGCATCTACCTCTCTGGTCCTGTTAGAACTTTGTGAGTCTCTTTGAGATCCCTCCTCATTCATCTGGACGCCAGCAAAAAAAAAAATACTAACCTAGTCAATCTCTCCTCATACGTTAGCCCTGCCATCCTTGGAATCAGCCTGGTAAATCTTCACTGCCCTCCCTTGAGAGCAAGAGCATCCTTCCTCGGGAAAGGAGACCAAAATTACACATAGTATTCGAGGTATGGCCTCGTCAAGGCCCTCTATAACTGCAACAACACATCCCTGCTCCTATACTCAACCACTCGACTGCTAAAATGTCAAGTAATATAAGCAATACACAATGAACAGAAGTAAGTAATCATATGACAAACTAATCAGATCTTAGTTCTCCAGCCCTGCCACATCCAGTGATGACTTGTGATGGACAATGAACCACTTCCTTGGGGGAGACTCCATAAATTTTTTAACTTCAATGATGGGAGGAGGCAGCAATTCTGCGCAAAAATCGAGGCAGAGCTAGTTCCAAACATCTTCCATTTGGTAATGCTGAGTGGGTAATCCATCTCACCCTCCACCTGAGCATCACAGATGCCCATGCCTGGCCAATTGGATTCACTTCAGCTGGTATTAAAAAGAAAGCTCGAGGCATTGGATAGTGCAAAGGCAATGAGCCTTGAAAGCATTTTGTCAATAGTGCTGAAAATTTCTGCTCCGGAACTAGCCACACCCGTAACCAAGTTGTTCCAGCATAGCTACTACACTGGGATCTCTCCAGCAATGTGGTAAATTTCATAGGTATGTCCCATCCACAAGAAACAATAAATCCAACCTGACCAATTACTGTCCCAACAATCTGTTCTCATTCATCAGCAAAATGTTGGGAGATGTTGTCGTACTGCTAACAAGTGTACTTGCTCAGCAATAACCTGCTCGCTGAAACTCAGTTTGGCTTCTGCCAGACCCATTCAGCTCCTGATCTCATTACAAACTTGGTACAAACGTGGACAAAAGAGCACTTCAGGGTGGTGTTGCCGGTCCACCCATCTTCAGCTTCTTCATCACTGCCCTTCCCTACATCATAAGGTTGGAAGTGGGAATATTCACCAGTGATGGCACAGTGTTCAACAACATCTCCAACTCAAATATTGAAACAGTCCATTTTCAAATGCAGCAAGACCTGAGCAGCATTCAGGTTGGGTTAATAAGTGGCAAGTAACATTTCTGCTGTGCAGATTCCAGACCATCTCCAACAAAAGACAATCCAACCATCGTCCCTTGGCATTCAGTGGCACTACTAAAACTGAATCCTCCACTGTCACCATCCAGGGAGTTACCAGTGAAACTGCACTGAACCACCAACACAAATACTGTGGCCACAAGAGCACGTCAGAGGCTAGGAATTCTGCAGCAAGTAACTCACCACCTGACTCCTCAGAGCTTTTGCAGCATTGACAAGGCACACGTCAGGATTGATGGAATAATTCCCACTTGCCTGGATGAGTGCAGCTCTACTAGCGCACCAGTGGCTTGACACCGTCCAGGACAAAGCAGCCTGCTTGATTGGCACTTCCTCCACTACTGAAGCTCAATAGCGGCAGTGTGTATCATTCTCAAGATGGACAGAAGTCCACCAAAGCCCCTTCTACAGCACATTCCAAGCTCATAGCTACTACCATCTTGAAAACAAGTGCAGCAGATTGATGGGAATACCCCCACTTACAAGTTCCCCTCCAAACCGTTCATCATCTGGACTTGGGAACTATGTCACTGAGCATTCACTGTTGCTGAGTCATTATCTTAGAATTCTTTTCCTTGAAACAATGAGTTTACTAACACCCTGTGGACAGCGGCTGTTCAAGCAGGCAGCTCACCACCAACTCATTGATAATTAATGATAGGCAATAAATCCTGGCTTGGCAAGTGACACTCTCGTCCCATGATTTAGTAGGATAGCATTGTGATAACTAATTCTTGAAAATAAGAGAAACTTGACTATGCATAGAAATATGTCAGAATTTTAACATAAAAACTGGCTATTTAACCAAAGTAATATGTATTGGCATTTATCTACCATGTAACTATTGTGAATAACACTAACCTGCCCTGTTCCCAAACCATTTTGTCCCCATTTTCCTCACTTACAAAATCTAGATCATTCACATTTTGAGCACAAGGTAGCAGCAATATAATCAAATCTTAAATAATTGGGCTTTCAACTAATAATTATCAGCTCTTTTTAAATCAGAATCAATACATTTCAGAAGATTTACCAAACTAATACCTAGAGTCAGTGGGATATCTTACAAGGAAAGGTTAAACAGACCAGGATCATATCTGCTGGAGTTCAGAAGAATAAGAGGCAACCTGGTTGAAAAATCTTGGATCCTGAGGAGTATTGATAAGATAGATGTTGAAAGGATGTTTCAGGTTATGGAATAATCTGTAAATAGGGAGCACTGTTTGAAAAGCACAAGTCACCATTTGAAACAGCGATTAGGTGTACAGTTCTTTTCCCAACGTTGATGAGTCTTTGGAACTCTTAAGAAACAGAATGCTTGAATTTTGTAAGGCAGAGGTAGGTATATTCTTGTGTGGCTGGATAGATTATTCTGCTCCTTGTTTGTATTGCCATGTAAGATTATCGTTCAATTGGGACCTTTTGCTGCTAAAGAAATAAAGATGTGCGTTTATGTTGTACTTATCCAGTAGTTCAGGACAAGGCAAAATTGTTACTTAACTGCAGTTAAGTATGATTATATAGTCACTGTTGTCATGTAGGAAATGGGCCAGTCAATTTACAAGGTACCAGAAACAGCAACAAGAAAACGGATAATCTGTTCAAATGATGCTGTTGGGGGGACAGATTTTGTCCAAGACACTCGCTGCTTTGATCAAAGTATAGCGCCATTGACTCTCTTGTTCTTGCCTGAGGTGGCCGTGGCTCAACCCGTCAGCCAAAAGATGGCACTTCTGACAGGCACCTGTCTCTCCGTGCTAGGACATGGTGTTAGACTTTGTGCTCAAGTGTCTTTTTGAGGGGCTTGAACACAGTTTCCTGATTTAAACAGGAGTGTCGCTTCTCAGCTCGAGGTTGCTTTTATTATTTCATCCAACTGCTGAAAATCCTATATTGTGACTGGAGCTAACTTATGCGTACAGTGTTTGCTTGGTCTGGAATTGGTGAGCTGTGTTTAGATGCCTTTTTCTTGATCAATTGAATTTTGATTGAACATGCATGATTGGTCAGCTTTATTTTCCTGACTTTTGCAATTCAAAATTTTTAGTTTTTTCAAAGTTCATTTTTCATTCCATAATAAATATCAAAATTGACAAAATCTCGAACTCTTCCACTTAGTTTTTTTAAAACTGATCTGCCAGTTTTTCTTCGCTTTTCAAGAAAGAGACCTTCCGATTTTTGGTGGACCTTGCACATGTCGCACCTATGGTAGTACGTATCTTGCATTGTGATGTCCATACATACTGTGTGCTGACGTCACAGGCATATTGTATGCACAGGTCTGTGTCAGGAGCTTTCTTAATTTCAAAATTTTAAGCAAACAGTTTGAGTTTAGTTATTTAGTGATGTTATATGCCATGGAGCAAAGCAGATGAAATTTAAACTTTGACGCTTCGCAATCCCAAGTAACCCGAAACAGAATCACTAAAAATTATAAATGGGTTTAAGAGCAAAAATGTTTAGTTAGTGTGTAACCCAACCAAAGTATTATGACTCAATGACTGTCATTGAAACAAAATTGAAAGTCTTTGTAATTCATATGTATTTGCTACTCTGTTGATATAAAATTAAATCATTTCTTGTGCTAAACTGTGAAGTATGAGCGTTTTCATGGCTTCATGAAAGCCTGCTTTACATATTTCAAATTATGGGATAATCAATCATACTTTTAATTTTAATAAAAATGCTATGCCAGTGTGCAAATTCTATTATGCCTTTTTTCCTGATGACACTTGAAATGCACTCAAATTTCAAGTTTCTTTCAACAAAAAATTAGCAACAATTGGTTAATTTTAATCTGTAGGGAAACTTGGCAAAGGAATTACTGAAGTTGATCTATGAATGTACAGTAAAATAGACACAAAGCCTTAACGTAGATTAAACTCTTATGTCTGATCCAGAATTTCTGCAGCGGTTAGCCTTTGTGGCCTTAAAAGGACAAATCTTCAGTATCACAGCAGAGCAAAATACTTAACGAATTCTGTTTCTCACTTAAGTTTATAGTTATCTGGAGCAGAACTGGTGAGCATAATGCTATTTTGAAAATTACAAATAATTTTACTATTCTTTGAAAACTTTTTTATGCAGTCCCCTTCTGCTGGTGAGAAACAGAGTGACCATTTTGCTCGAGGTGATGGTCGATTTGGAGTAAATCGTAGAAGGCACAATTCCTCAGATGGATTCTTTAATAATGGTCTACTCCGAGCTGCTGGAGGTAGGAAAGGTACAATTTAACAATCTTAGACATTTTTAACTCGCCAGATGAAAATTTGGAACAAGGAAAATCAGTTACAGACAACACTACAAAATGCTTTCAATTAAATGAGCTATTTTCTTATTATTTTTGTCAATTTTACATTTGCCAGAGTATGTACGTATCATAAGCAAATTCTTTTAATTTGGAATGAGAATAATGGATGATTAGAAGTAGAAATAAAACATACTAGAGTTCAAAAAGCCATCATACATCATATTACATTATCCAACATATTCTGATGTACTTTCCTTTCGATTTGAAAGTACCAAGTAAAAATGGAATGGTTTGCAGTGACATGGCATCTGATTCATAGTTTTATTTATGGACCAGAGCAGACCCCTCTCAAGATATATTAAGAACGTAGCCTCGACTTTAACTTTATCTTATGTTAAAAGGTTAAATGTGAGATGCTGTGTTCCAGGTGCAATTCGATTAGTCAAACAACTCTAAGCAGAACACATTTTATTCAAACACTGTAGTTAAAAAACAACAAAAGAAAGAGGAACTTGGAATAACTTAACTCTGTTGGAAAGCTTATAAGAATAATGGATACAGTAACTATTCTAATATAGTAACACCCATAAACATACCCCTGGCAAAAAGGCAAATTCAGAAAAGCAGATTTTCTCACATGCAGTCCAACTGGCAAGAAAGAAATACGTGCAGCGGCTTCCCAGTGAGACAGTGTAGCAGCCGGGAAAGATTCACTGCCTTCCAACCCTGCTGAGACCCCAGCAAAAACTGCCGATAGCTGACTAAAATCCTGGATCTGTGAAAGTGTGACCGTACCCACTCAAGCTGCTTCTCTTGTTCCAACTTCTAATAAAAAAGAACAAGGCCACGAAAGTTGTTTAACTTTTTTCTCCATAGATTGCTCATCACCTGACCCCACCAATCTCTGTCTAAAAGAGACCAGCACAAAACACGCCACTTAAGGCTACAGCATTGTCACAGACTTAATGGTGGAAGTAGCATGAGTTTGTGGCAACCTCTGCTTGTTAGTTGGCTGCCAGTTAATTGATCTATTAATTACAAAATTGTTCCTTGTTACTCATGAGATTCTTACTTTTAATTTGATGTGTAATACTGATGTGTGACATCAGGTTTGGGACTGTTTTGATATTTGTGGAGAAATTAAAAGTAGTGATAACACGAAGTAAATGGATAATGTTTTAATAATTAAAGCTGTGCGTCGAAGAGAGGTCATTAAAGTAGTTTTACATATTTCATGGAGAAAACCTTGGACTTATAAATGTGTAACTAATTGAACAATTGAATGGTATAAAATATATTCGAGATAATAGGATTGAAGGGATAAGGAACATGTTTTCACAAAGCATTAACTGTACATGTAAAGTAAATATCTATTTTAAAGAAAATTGGTACCCATCCCTTCGATCAGACATTTAAATTTGTGCAATGGCACCAATGATCAAATTGCTTGATACTGCTAAAATAAAATAAAATTTCAGATGTGGGAAATCTGAAACAAAAATAGAAATTGCTGGAGAAACTCAGCAGGTTTGGCAGCATCTGTGGAGAGAGAGCAGAGTTAATGTTTCTGATCCAGAGATCATAATCCTGCGATTTCTGGTCATTTCTGTCACCTCTGGCAGGATGCCACCACCAGACACAAAGGGCCCTCTCTTCAGCATTCCACAAGGATTGTTCTTTCCAGGACACCCTGTTGCACTTCTCCACTCCCAACACCTTCCCACACCCCATGGCACCTTCTCACATAGTCACAGAAGGTTTGACAACCTTGTTACTTACTCCCTCACCACTATCCAAGACTCCAGGCGTACCTTCCAAGTGAAGCAGCAAATTATCTAGTCTACTGGGGAGACGAAACGCAGACTGGGCGACTGTTCGCAAAAATAGTCCTGAGCTTTCAATTAGCTGCGACTTCAACATGCCGCAGTGTTCCCTGGTCAACATGTTTGTTTTGGGCCTGCTGCAATGCTGGAGTGAGGCTCAATGTAAGCTGAAAGAACAGCATCTCGTTTACCACTTGGGGACCTGCTGCCTTCAGAACTTATTTTCAAGTTTGATCATTTTTGGGCCTGAACACTGCCTTCTGTATCATTTACTCATTCCCACACCTCAGGCCCTGTCATGACAGCAAACTCATTTTGATTCGGGCCTAGACCCTCCTCCAGGAATGGGGAAGGGGAAGGGGATTCTGAAATAAATAGGGAGAGAGGGGGAGGCGGATAGAAGATGGATAGAGGAGAAGATAGGTGGAGAGGACACAGACGGGTCAAAGAGGCGGGGATGGAGTCAGTAAAGGTGAGCATAGGTGGGGAGTTAGGTAGGGGATAGGTCAGTCCAGGGAGGACAGACAGGTCAAGGGCGCGGGATGAAGCCAGTAGGTAGGAGATGGGGGTGCGGCTTGAGGTGGGAGGAGGGGATCGGTGAGAGGAAGAACAGGTTAGGGAGGCGAGGACGAGCTGGGCTGGTTTTGGGATGCAGTTGGGGGAGGGGAGATTTTGAAGCTTGTGAAGTCCACATTGATACCATTGGGCTGCAGGGTTCCCAAGAGAAATATGAGGTGCTGTTCCTGCAACCTTCCGGTAGCATCGTTGTGGCATTGCAGGAGGCCCAGGATGGACATGTCGTCTGAAGAATGGGAGGGGGGGGTGAAATGGTTCGCGACTGGGAGGTGCAGTTGTTTAGTGCTAACCGAGCGTAGGTGTTCCGCAAAGTGGTCCCCAAGCCTCCGTGTGGTTTCCCCGATGTAGAGGGGGTCACATCTGGAACAGCGGATACGGTATACCACATTAGCAGATGTGCAGGTGAACATCTGCTTGATGTGGAAGGTCTTCTTGGGGCCTGGGACAGGGGTGAAGTGGGAGGTGTAGGGGCAGGTGTAGCACTTCCTGCGGTTGCAGGGAAAAGTGCTGGGGGTTGTGGGGCTGGATGGGAGTGTGGAGCGGACAAGGGAGACACGGAGAGAGTGGTCCCTTCGAACAGCATTCCACTCCTGAACATCTCAGATGTCCTCGTTTTTCAAGGACCACAACTTCACCCACCCCGTCAGTGGTAGAGAACGCCCTCGACCGTGTCTCCTGCATTTCCCGTAACTCATCCCTCACACCCCCTCCCTGCAATAACAACCAAAACAGAATCCCCCTTGTCCTCATGTACCGCCTCACCAACCTCTGGATCCAACACGTCATCCTCCGACACTTCCGCTGTCTGCGATCCAACCCCACCAAAAACATTTTTCCCTCTCTCCACCCTTATCTACTTTCCGGAGGGACCACTCTCTCCGTGACTCCCTTGTCCGCTCCACACTCCCCTCCAGCCCCACCACACCTGGCACTTTTCCCTGCAACCGCAGGAAGTGCTACACCTGCCCCTACACCTCCCCGCTCACCCCCATCCCAGGCCCCAAAACGACCTTCCACATCAAGCAGATGTTCACCTGCACATCTGCTCATGTGTTACAATGTATCCGCTGTTCCAGATGTGGCCTCCTCTACATCGGGGAAACCAAGTGGAGGCTTGGGGACTGCTCTGTGGAACACATATGCTCGGTTCGCACTAAACAACTGCACCTCCCAGTCGCGAACCATTTCAACTCCACCTCCCATTCCTCAGATGACATGTCCATCCTGGGCCTCCTGCAATGCCACAACGATGCTACCGGAAGGTTGCAGGAACAGCACCTCATATTTCTCTTGGGAACCCTGCAGCCCAATGGTATCAATGTGGACTTCACAAGCTTCAAAATCTCCCCTCCCCCAACTGCATCCCAAAACCAGCCCAGCTCGTCCCCGCCTCCCTAACCTGTTCTTCCTCTCACCGATCCCCTCCTCCCACCTCAAGCCGCACCCCCATCTCCTACCTACTAGCCTCGATCCACCCCATTGACCTGCCCGTCCTCCCTGGACTGACCTATCCCCTCCGTAACTCCCCACCTACACTCACCTTTTACTGGCTCCACCCTCGCCTCTTTGACCTGTCTGTGTCCTCTCCACCTATTTTCTCCTCTATCCATCTTCTATCCACCTCCTCCTCTCTCCCTATTTATTTCAGAATCCCCTTCCCCTCCCCCATTTCTGAAGAAGGGTCTAGGCCCGAAATGTCAGCTTCCCTGCTCCTCTGATGCTGCTTGGCCTGCTGTGTTCATCCAGCTCTACACCTTGTTATCTCAGATTCTCCAGCATCTGCAGTTCCTACTATCTCTTGTCTCCATCTGGATTCTATCTCCACCTATTATGTACTGCTACTCAACACACAACACGTTTTTCAACAATCCTTATTGGTGCAAGGGAAGCAGAATATCTTTATTTCTCAAGTAATAACTCAGTTATAGCCATGAAATTGTTAAATGCATTTGCAAGTTCAGTAAGTATTATGTTTAAATATGCTTGTTGTTATGGGATTAAACAGACTAATTTTATATAGATGTATTATGTATGTTAAATAAAAATGAAGACTGCAAAATCAGAAGCAGTTGTTCATGCCGCGAAAGAAATATCTTCAGTTTATGTTGGTCAAAAAGCTAATATTTTTTCATTTTGGTTTACTTGTAGATGGTTGGTATCAACCTTCATTGCTTCGCCATGATTCTGTAGATTCAGGTGTTTCTAAGAGTGTTCAAGTTAGCCTTTTTGGAAGTCAAGTTTGGAAAGAAAATGCCAGTTGGCACAATGCAAATAGAGGCCATGATGTGATCAACCAGCGTGGTAGCAACAATGCCCATCGACATTGGAATGGCAACTTCCATAACCGAAAGAGTTCAGGATTCCAGGACAAGCCACCTGCTGAGGTAAAGGAAGAAAAGAAGGATGAAAAGGATGAAAAACTTCAGTTTGAAGAGGAAGACTTTGTAAGTTTTCTTCAAGAACTTTAAATAATTTTAGGCAAATATCCCTGTTGAGATGTGTGTACTTAAGATATTTGAATTCATTCAGTAAGAACAATAAATTGAATACTAATCTTGGGTATACGTTGTTTGAACAGCCATCTCTGAACCCTGATGCAGAAAAACAGCCTAGCCAGAGCAGACCTGTCAGCACACCAGCAGGAGTATGGGGTAAGAAGTTGGAAACTTGCACATGTCTCTTGCAATGAAGACCATTTATGTGACACCAAACTCTGGTTCATAAGGTGCTAGTTAAACCAGCATTTTCTATTAAACGAGCTAAAATTATAACCTCATGCCGGAGGTTTACTGTATTATTGCAGATCGCGGAGATCACGAAGTCGTTAGTTGAGGGTGGAAGTGAGAAGGCACTCTGCCACTAAGTTTTATTTAAGGCAAAGTGGCATTCCTGTTTATGTGAGCTAAGTATAACAGTGATGTGTATACTCTGTGTGTTTTGACATTCACTATGTGGACTCGATCAACTGGAATATTTGACCAACCAGTACACTCCTGATCCTACAGGTGCTGGTTATTAAAACAGTTGCTGTACTTTGGAATTTTAAAGCTTTCAGTACAGTTATTCATATTGGTATTTTATATTCTTTTCAATGTCTCCAATCAAAACTGAATCCCAGCTCTGGCATTTTTTTAATGTTAGAAAAAATTATGCCCTGGAGAAAAGGCACCAAATTCAGTTTATAGAGGACTTGATGCTTTGTAAGGGCTGCATTGAAGAATGCTTATTTGGTAACACGAAGATGGAAATGAGATGCAAGGTTTATAATTTTGTCATATTTTGGGCATCAAGACAGCCTTCCTTTACCCTTCCAATCCCACAATGTTGAACCCTGCAACACATTAACAAAGTTGGAATTGTTTTGTTGTTACAAAATCACTGATAATCAGAATTTCTTTTGAGGCCAACTCTGGAATTGTGTACATTAATGTGTTGAAGTTTCTGAATTACTCAAACTCAACTTGTCCTACTTCTTCGAAATCAGCCATAAAAAGCGAAGTGCCTTTCAGTGCAATCTGTTACAATAACATACTAAGCAAAACTGTCATGTATTATACAAGACGAGTTAGATTTTTATTAACCTATCGGAAAAGATTGAGATCGCATCTTGGAAGTCAACAGTGCAGATCCAAGACTTTCAAAGCAGGCTTGCAGGGTTGTTGCAAATCAGTTCAGTGCATTTATGAAAGATAGATCTTGATATTGTTTAAAAACATAAAACCCCAAGCTTTTCAAAAAGAATTTCAGATATATTACTCAAATAACTAACATGAGTAATCCCTGCCACCAGGCCAGCCTTGTTGTCAAGGTTACTGAGTTTGGTACGATCAGTAATTTAAAAAGGGAAGCCACCTGTATCTTCCAGATCAGTGTCCTGTACACAGTAATTAAATTGATCAATTAAACTCAAACACTCGCTTTATTACTCCATAAGCAAAGATAACGCTAACGGGAGTTTTGTGCGGTCAAGGCAAAGTGTATGCTGCGGACAATACATTCGGGAAAAAATGCTTCATTTATTATAATATTTCCTTGTTTGTAATTTCCTGTATGCAGTTAAAGGCCAAGTATATGTTCAGCTTGTTGCAGTGCAGGTGTTAGAAGTTTTGTGTTGTTGGGCACTTGAGATGGATTTCAACCAGATCAATTTTTGAGTAGATTTGTAGCTCGGGTTGTGGATGTTGTGGTTGATTTGGCTCGGCGAGCTGGTTTGTTGTTCTGCAGATGTTTCATTACCCTGCTGGGTAACATCATCAGTGCAGCCTCTGATGAAGCGCTGTTGTGTTTTCCCGCCTGGTACTTAAACTCTGGGGTCCATTGAGCTGGGTTACCTCACTTCTGGTTTTCCTTTGCAGTGGAGTATATATAGGGTCGAACTCTGTTTGTCACTGGACTTCTTAGTGGAGAACCAGGCCTCTGGGAATTCCCGTGCTTGGCCTGTTCCAGGCTCCTGGTGTTGTCCCAGTCAAACTGATGTTTTTCCTTACCCTTGTGGATGGAGATGAGTGAGTATTGGTCGTGTTTTTTTGTTGCCAGTTGATGTTCATGTACTGTTGTGGCTAATTTTCTTCTTGTCTGTCCAATGTCACGTTTGTCACAGTCTTTGCAGGGGATCTTGTATATTATATTGGTCCTATCCATACTGGCTAACAGGTCTTTGGTTCAGATTAGCAGTTGGCGTAGGGTTGATGTGGGTTTGTGTGCTGCTCTGATGCCCAGTGGTCGTATGATTTTTGTGGTCAGTTCAGATGTGTTCTTGATCTGAGGTGGCGTGATGGGGTGTTGGGGCATGCAGTATCTTCCTGGTGTCGTTTCTGTAATAGGCATCTTCTGACCCAGTTTTTCGGGTATCTGTTGTCCATGATTACTTAGAGGAGGCACTCTTCTTTTTGGCATAGTTCTGTGTTGCTTTAATGTGGTGTTGCCCATTTAAACACAGTTTTCACGCAACTTCGTTTGTGGGTGTTAGGGTGGTTGCTGTTGTCATCCAGTATTTGGCCAGTATGTGAGGTTTTCCTGTGAAGAGGATCACTTATCTCCGGACTAATAGCTGAAGCGGCGATACAGATACCCGAAAGCATGGCCTTTCCGCTATTCCAACCGAAGTTATGGATACGATCCGTGATTATTAAACAGACCAAATGGGGAGACACGAACTAATAAACAACTCTTGTCGGCTTCACATTCACCAAGGAAGAGGAAAAGAATAAACAGCTCCCATTCCTTGACTTCATGGTGGAACACAGGACCAACGGAGAATTCTGAACAAAGATATACAGGAAAGCGCGCACACTGACCAAGTACTGAATTCCAAGTATTCAAGGACGACGGATAGTCAGAAGATAACAAGGTGTGGGGCTGGATGAACACAGCAGGCCAAGCAGCATCATAGGAGCAGGAAAGCTTGACGTTTCGGGCCTAGACCCTTCATCAGAAATGGGGCAGGGGAAGAGGGTTCTGAAATAGATAAGGAGAGAGGGGGAGGCGGATACAAGATGGATAGAGGAGAGGATAGGTGGAGAGGAGGCAGACACCCTCATCCGCTTAGCCGAACTCGTCCTCACCCTCAACAACTTCTCTTTCAATTCCTCCCACTTCCTCCAGACAAAGGGGGTGGCCGTGGGTACCCGCATGGGCCCAGGCTATGCCTGCCTCTTTGTAGGTTACGTGGAACAATCCCTCTTCCGTACCTACACTGGCCCTAAACCCCACCTCTTCCTCCGTTACATTGATGACTGTATCGGCGCCGCCTCGTGCTCCCACGAGGAGCTCGAACAGTTCATCCACTTCACCAACACCTTCCACCCCAACCTGAAGTTCACCTGGACCATCTCCAACACTTTTCTCTCTCCTTCCTGGACCCCTCTGTCTCCATCGCGGGTAACCACCTAGAAACTGATGTCCATTTCAAGCCCACTGACTCCCACAGCTACCTGGAATACACCACCTCCCACCCACCTTCCTGCAAAAATGCCATCCCCTATTCCCAATTCCTTCGCCTCCGCCACATCTGCTCCCAGGATGAGGCATTCCACTCCCGCACATCTCAGATGTCCTCATTGTTCAAGGACTGCAACTTCATCCCCACAGTGGTCGAGAACGCCCTCGACCGTGTCTCCCGCATTTCCCATAACTCATACTCACACCCCGTCCCCGCAATAATAATCAAAAAAGAATCTCCCTCGTCCTCACGTACCACCCCACCAACCTCCGGATCCAACGCATCATCCTCCGACACTTCCGCCACCTGCAATCTGACCCCACCACCAAAGACATTTTTCCCTCCCTACCCATGTCTGCTTTGCGGAGGGACCACTCTCTCCGTGACTCCCTTGTCCGCTCCACACTCCCCTCCAGCCCCACCACACCCCGCACTTTTCCCTGCAACCGCAGGAAGTGCTACACCTGCCCCCACACCACCTCCCTCATCCCAATCCCGGGCCCCAAGAAGACTTTCCACATCAGGCAGATGTTCACCTGCACATCTGCCAATGTGGTATACTGCATCTGTACCCGTTGTGGCTTCCTCTGCATTGGGGAAACCAAGCGCAGGCTTGGGGACCGCTTTGCAGAACACCTGCGTTCAGTTCGCAACAAACAACTGCACCTCCCAGTGGCGAACCATTTCAACTCCCCCTCCCATTCCTCAGACGACATGTCCATCCTTGGCCTCCTGCAATGCCACAACGATGCCACCCGAAGGCTGCAGGAACAGCAAGTCATATTCAGCCTGGGAACTCTGCAGCCCAATGGTATCAATGTGGATTTCACAAGCTTCAAAATCTC